>DWDT01000657.1:0-19468 GCA_018245595.1 Microceris scylla
ATATCACGTTGTTTTTCTACTTACTCCCGCACCTAAAATTATTTTCAAACTTAACACCGGTTGTGGAATATACATATCTTTATTTTATCGCACAGGAATTGCTTAGAACCACTGTAATACTACTCGTTTAAAAAGTTATTTTTATTATATTTTAGGTTGCCCAACGCAACTTTAATAATCAAACATCTCACTAAGCCTTAATTTCAATTCTGGAAAAATGATATTTGACAAGCCATATAAATGCACAAAGAAGTTAATGTATATCCTTAAAATAGCATAGCAACATCTAAAATCAAAACTGTATGAAAGTATACTTGTAATTTTATTATAATAATCTACATGGCAACAAACAAAATGCAACATAAAAACAATATCCAAAGTTATGAAAACTACCTAAATATAACTGAGTCATGACACACGTTACAATTACTATCAATTAAATATTTAATATTACGAATATAATATTATTATTTAAATATTTCATCTCGAATCGTTCATTTGCGTCCCTACGCTGAGAGCAGGCGGCGAGTGCTCAGTCATTAGGGGGCGTTAGCGCCGCCGCGTCGAACGGAGCAGACATTTTTTACGCGACCCGCAAGCCGTCTCCAGCGGGCGTATTGCGGCGCGGCCGGATATATGTCGCAGGTCGTAGTTTTATTCACAAGTATCAAGATTAATCAATCCGTGAATTGTACCGTCGGGAAACTCACTCGGGTTTTTATAAAATTGTGCCAGTGAAAGGTAATATTTCACACTGTGTTTATAAAAATTCTATGATTTTAATTTTATATAGGTATAATGTATACATATCGTATAAAAAAAGCGATTGTAAGGCCGAACGCTGTTAGACCAGCGGTAAATTTTCACCGGCATTTACGAGTAACAAACAATACTTTTGCCCCAATTATCTTACCGTCTTACACTTACCTCCAATTTAGACTTCTAGACAGATCGGAATAATGGTAATTGCCATCTATGAATTGAAACCACCCTTACATGACTCGTGACTGGTTTTGATTTTATGTTGTAGTCTCAAAACGCTTTGTTGTTACTTTTACCTACTAGCACAAAAATTAAGAATGAATTTGTTACTAACTGAATGCAGCTGAAAGTGAGTTATATACCCAGTGAAATATCACGAAAATATCACGTTGTTTTTCTACTTACTCCCGCACCTAAAATTATTTTCAAACTTAACACCGGTTGTGGAATATACATATATGCATATACTTAGTTTATCGCACAGAAATTTCTTATAACCACTGTAATACCACTCGTATGGCATAGAATACGTTTACTTTTATAATGAGAACATATTAACTCTGTCACGCTGGTCAATTGTGTGTCGATAGTTTTTCTTTTATCATCATTAATACTTATATATTATTGTGAAAAAGTAAAGTCGCTTAAAAGATTAAAGTTCCAGATGAGGAAGAATTATTGAACATTACATTCAAATACTCCCCAGGCCCTTCAGACCGAAACACAAATTTTTCTAATAATTAGTTCATAGTATAAATAGGTGTAACGGTGGTTTCCTGAACGAACCGTATACATTTTCTACACCTACAAATTATCAAAATGTTTTAAAAACAGCTCATTCCGTTGGTACTTCAATAAATTTCCACCTGTCATTTTCGGTAATTAATCTTAGATCTTTGCTTTAAGTTGGTCGTTACCGGATGCTGTGAATGTATGTACAATCAATGTCAAATTGCCCAGTGGCGAGCTACGCGTACATATTAGTAATGCGTTTGCGTCGTGCCACTATAAAAAGATCATTATTAAGTGCTTTATGACCTGTTACAAACATTAATGCTACATCCCATTAATATCGACGCCTTTCCCGTTAGCAATCTCCGTGAATAGTTCGAAAGTTGTTGATGATAAACATATCTCGTATAACTATTTCTGATATGTGTTTCTTATTGCAATTATCGTGTATCAAATGATGGTTATAATAATTATGTTGGTTACCGGTAGATACTCAATGTAATAGAAAAGTTAAATAACGTTTATTTGGGTCATTATTAGTTTCATCCCATACTAAATCATCACGGAGGTCCTGAACACACAAAACAAATAAATTAACAAGAAATTACTCATATTTCTAAGTTTAATGATTGATTTGAAATGTACCTATATACTTTAGAAAGCCAGTTTTTCCCAAAACTTAAGCTTAGTTTAGCGCTGAAGTGGTGAAATTGTCACAGCCAAACATAACTTTTGGGTAACATAAATATTGAGTTATATTATATTATTATTAATTGAACTATTTTTAATACGAAAAAAAACAAACTACATCTCTACCCAACATCAATAAACATCTGAATCATGTTTCTACGATGTTTAAAACATAGCCTGAGATTTAAAATTTTTCACGCATTCAGTCTAAAAGAGGGCGAATTAATAATGAATGGAAGAACGGCAGGCACCAAGAATCGCGGCATCAATTTCCAAGTCGACCGGATCGTGTCTTGATTCATAATTCAATGCGGCGTACACTGGCTGGCCTGCCTCTGCCGGTCGCAAAGTGCAAGCGCGCGAAAAAAGGCGACAGAGCGGGCAGAGGACGGCGGAGAGGTAGGGGAAGGGGTGCCCGGGTGGGGTAATCCCTCGCCGCCTCGCCAGCGCCACCGACCGCACATCGGTAATTATTATAAAGAGGCGCCGCTGCAAACTGCCGGTGATACTGTACTACGTATGCCGCACCTTGTATTAGTGGCACTGTTCGAATGCATGTGGTTTGATTTGTTAATTAATAGCGTAATTCGTGGGTGAGTTCGGGTTATACAGAGGGATAGGGTTGCCATATCTCTTGTTTTCATGGGACGGTTGGCGTTTGAATACTGAGTGACATAGGTATTCCTTATTAGTCCTTTTAAGCGGTAGGAAGATTGTAATTCGAAAGTTAAATTAAAGTCTAAATATAATTGTAACCTCATTGATTGTAATGTAACTTGATAATTGTAGTTGGTATATGTATACATTATTTAAGCTGTTACATTTAGTTAATTAATGTTAAGTAATTTTCTATAATGAGACATTTGTTATCAATTATATTTATCAATGGCTAGTTTTAGCTCTTTAATAATTAAGAGAATAAAATCAAAAATATTAATAATAATAACAATAAATAATAATAATACGTAAAATAATATCAAAACATTTAATACTCCATTGACAATACATATATATTATCTTGATTTACTAGATACTCTTCAGGAGATTCAGTAACATTTAAAGGTAAACTTTATCAAAAGAAAGAAAAATCATATCAAAAAATCAAAATTGTACCGTATTGCATTGAACTGATTTCGCCGTCAAAACACGTTTCATTTTCCTTTGTTCCTTTGTTGCGACCAAGAAATTCAATCTGAAGCTTAAAAATTCAAAAATAAATGACCAAGTACCAAGTCTATCCACGCGCGGTACGGAGGATCGCGGCCGTAAGCCGTGTAAGCCATCGGCGACCGCACAGCAGGCCCGCTGGCTGCGGCCGTCCCGCGTCCCTTCTCGCTCGCACATAGTGCGCTGTCTCACTCCAGCTTAAGCGCTTTACACACCGGCCGTCTGCCGCCTGCACGAAGACGCGCTGAACCGAATTTTGTGGCGATACAACTTGCAAACATA
The DNA here is from genome assembly GCA_018245595.1 of Microceris scylla. Lineage (NCBI taxonomy): Eukaryota > Metazoa > Arthropoda > Insecta > Lepidoptera > Hesperiidae > Microceris > Microceris scylla. Next base: position 3,634 of record DWDT01000657.1, read on the forward strand.
AAGTCGTGGCTCATCTGCGGCGCCGCAGAGAGGCGGGCGGGTGACGGGAGTGTGAGAAGCCTTAAACTCCGTTTGACACGTCCCGTAACATGAGAGAGCTTAACTTAAGCTCCGGGTAAGCGAATTTCATTTCTGTGCGGTGTAAAAATTTAATAAAGACAAGCCAAGTTGGCGGCGTTTTCCCGAAATTAGGCGGAGGCACTTGTACAGGGTGTTTCGAAAGTGCAAAATAAACTGTGGTGTAAAATGCGATCAGACATAGGGTGAAGGCTTTGCTCTAAGGTCAGGAAACTAGGGTTTGTGGGGTAACAGATAATGAAGTTAACCACGGTTTAGTATTAAAACTCGTTGGCTGTCGATAAATGTTGTTGAATCAATAGTTATCTCATAAGTACATAAGATACGAAAAACTAAAAACTAAGATTCTTATTAATAATGAACAAGAGAGGTATTCCCAAATACCTGCTTAGTCTTTAAATTTGATTTGCCTTTAAAATTGTGAAAAGTAATATGAAAAATAATTTAAGAGTATACAAACTTTAAATCCAAAACGCTGTTTCCATTTATAATGTTAATATTACATTCGATATTTTACTTTGCCACGTGGAATTACATACATATGTATAAAGCTTAATATATTATTTTCTAAGGTGTGTGAAGTCTGCGAACCCGCACTTGGCCACAGTGGCAGACTATGGCCTTAACCCTCTCAATATGAGAGGACACACGTATTCCAACAATGGAATTGTAATGGGTTGAAAAAAAAGAAGCTTAATATTGTATCCTAACATTTTTGACTAAGTTTTAGGTACTTAACACTTAGCCAAACAAGTTCACAAAATAATGCCATTAAAATGAGCGTGGGACTAAGACTGCGCCCTAACTGTCAATGTCAAACAAGATATAATTGGTCTTGATACTACATAGATAGCCGGTGGAGCAGACATGTTCTGGAGTGGAGACCGCGACTTAGCAAACGTAGCGTAGGTCGCCCTCTAGCTAGGTGGAGTGACGATATACGCAAACTGGCTGGCAGTGGTTGGATGCGACGAGCTGAAGAAAGAGCTCAGTGGCGTGCTGTTGGAGAGAGTGCTATGTCCAGCAGTTGACGGGAGTAGGCTGATAATAAATGAATGAATGAGTGAATAAAATTTTTCTCACCACCTATTCCATTATGGGACGTAAGCGTGACTGGTGAAACGTAGAACTGTAATACATTCCTCTGCCCACCTCTTCAGGGATTACAGACGTGATACTATATTTTATTACCTTAATAATACACTAATCATATTTCAGTTAAAATACTTTGTAAAAATTTAAAAATTAGTGGCAACCCTAGGAGACAAAAATTCCAGCAGCAGAATGATATAAGGGTCGGAAAAGAAGAGTGAAGAAAATGATGAGATATGATAGAGAATTGGGGTTGACGAATGCGTTGGCCTAATTAAAAAAAAAATAATGTAAAGACCGAATTGCAGCTCCTATCTAGTTTTTCAAATTATCCTACATTTTAAACTGCCTCGTTGGCCGAGTCCTTGCAAGTGCAACTGCACATCAAGATTTTGGGTTGACCCTGGGTCGGGCAGAGTGTCATTACTAACTTGAAATTTCCAGTAGTAGTCTTGATTTGGTCTCGATGTATGGCGTTAGGCTCCTTACCAAATCCATGGTAAAACGCATGACATAACTGGTGGAACACGGGCGTGAATTTCACCTTCGGCCCATTCTTTCAAGAAAATACAAGCGTGATGTTATATTATGCTATAAATTGATCTTCCAAAACGTAACTTCACTCCTGTAATCCCCGAAGAGGTAGGCAGAATAGGTGGTGAGCCGATTGCCATGCATCGGGCACGTATCCAGATTCCGAACCACTACTAGAAAATCTAAATTAGAACATTTTATAGTGTTCGACCCGGCAATCGAACCCAGGACTTCCCGATCGGCAGTCGCCCTTGCAACTAACACGACCAACGAGGCAGTTATGTATCTTCCACATTTTGAAATAATCTCAGGTTTGAAAGTCAAAATGCCCAAACTGAACGCTTATTCGCAATGTTTACGAGGAACAAAGCCGCAGGTAGCCGGGCGGTTGGAGCGCGCAGCAAACTATCTGTTTGCCAACCAATCAATATCTGGTTTCCGAGCCTTCGCTTGCAAATTGAGAGCCAATGGAACCGCCATACGCTGCGTTTTAAAATTTAAGCACAAATTTATGCTGATGAATAAAAGCGTTGTCTACATAAAAAGATTATAATATAACTGGCTCTTGGTTGAGTGGCTGCAAACGCAACTGCTGATCAAGAAGTCCTAGGTTAGATCTCCGACTCGAGAAAAATATTATTCGAATTTAAGTTAAAATACTCAGTAGTAGCGTGGAGTCCGGACTCCATGATTGGGGTCTCCATGGTCCTCCATTACAAGTGTAAAAGGTAACTTTACACCTGTAATCACCGAAAGGGTGGGCAGAGGAGTCTAGTGCACTCCCATGTTTCACCGATTACGATTCTATTAAATAGGTGGTGAGCCTATTGACCTGAATTTGATCAGGTTTCTGGCTACTAAAGTACAGGTTCTTCCTAGTTACAAATCAGATGGCAGTGTATAAGTTGTAACAAGATTATTATTGTTATATCATATCGCCAGGTCTCTTACCATGTAGGCGGAGAGGAGAGAGTACTTAATATCTCTATCCTCACAGACCTGACGCGTTTCTCCCACACTGAATAATCTCTTATACACGAATGCCGGTTTCGATGTCTCTGTTTATATTTAGCCTGGAAAACAGACACGAAACACCTGATGGTAAGTGGTCACCGCCGCCTTTGAACCTTTGCAAAACCTAAGGTACCCTTTGCCGGCTGTGAAGGAGAGATATCTTTGTTCTTTCCTTGAACAAGAGATAAATATTATTGTTACTAGTAGCGAGCGAAATTCGATTGTAATTAATTAAACTTACTAGTGTAAACGCTATCTAGGTTCTTAAGTCAAAGAGTAAGTATAGCGATAAGGGTCTTTTATACCTAGCATTAAGATTTTTTTATGTTTATACATGTTATTTAATACTGGTGTATAAATAAAGATTATAAATTTAAATACACTTATACCTCCTATAGGTAAATATTTCCTCTGTTCTACAGATTGACATCTGTATAATGATTGACATTTGACCGACATAATCCGACATATACAGGAGGGACGTCAATAATGAATTTTTTATTTAATTCTGTTTAAGGTATTTTTTATACATATTACATATACATTTTAGCTTTCTGCACTGCTCTTAAACATTAACTAAACCAAGTCTTACACTCCTTTGTGCGTGCAATGTTCTCAAAAAGGTGTACAAAGATTTCTCTTTAAGCATTGCATAGATAGATACACACTGTCACGCCAGGTCCCATACGGGGTAGACAGTGTTAATATACACACTACTTCTTTACGTCAAATGTGTCTATGTTATGAGTAATATATCTAAACACGCACAATGTCTCCTGATGCAGCGACGTCTCTGGACGCAACAGGTCTCAACGATAAATCTTAGAGGCGACGCCTTAATCAGGTGCGACGTTCGCTTTCTGAGGGTGACCTCAATACGATAATTAATCACGTATTTGTTTTTATATGTGTGTATGTAAGAGTGTAAGATTTTTTCTCCTCACAACTGCTTACTACTTTTATGTTGATATTGAATGTCCCGTAAAGACTTATAACAAACAATATATTTTATTAAACACTAAACATAATCGGATTCATTATTAAACAGTAAGACTCGAACCTACAGCCTCTGACTGAAAAATTAGTCTAACCTAACCTAACCCAACCTAACCTTAACACATGTACGAAACGGCTAGATACATTTGCTCGCATTGTAACTTTAGTACATTGTATAACTTGGCTTGAAGATTTTAATCGTAATCTCGACCAGTATACTCATTTATTGTCATTTTCATATATACTTTTCTTGTTTTTTTCATGTATTGTTTTTATTTTTATTATTATTATTGTTTTGACTCCCTTTTAAAAATTGCTATGTTCATAGTTTTATACCGCTCATACTGTCTTGTTATTGTGAAAAAAAAATAATAATCGACCCATTGTAATTCCACTGTTGGAATACGGGTCTCCTCTCATAATGAGAGGGTTAAGGGCATAGCCTGCCACGCTGGCCAAGTGCTGGTTAGTACACTTCACACACCTAAGAAATTTTTTTTTTCTTTATAAATTCTAAGGTGTGCAGGTTTCCTCACGATGTTTTCCTTCACCGTAAGCAAGTGATATTTAAATTTAAAACGCACTTTTGTAAAGAGGTGCGCGCCATGGATTTGAACCCGGCACCCCAAGAGTGAGGGGCTGAATTCTTAACCACTAGGCTATCACTGCTTCGTGTGTATTATTATTTTTTAAATCGTAATGTGGGTATTTAGGGTGGAATATATCACACCATGAAATCATTCCAATTCTGAAATGGCGTCCAATACAAAATGGCGGATAACAGCACTTAGATAACCTATTAATTAAAACTGAAATATGCGTAGGTAAACGTAACATCACGCCTATAATCCCCGAAGAGGTAGACAGCAGTGTAGTACACTCCCATGTTTCACCAGTCACGGTTACGGCCCATGGAATAGGTGGTGAGCCTATTGCCATACACCCGGCACACATCCACACTCCGAGTCACTACTAACAATTCTAAATTAGACAAATCAATTGAACTTAGGACCTCGTGATCGAAACATCTCAATTCAAACATCTTTTAAAAGTAGCAAAGCAAGAAACAATTAAATTGAATAACAAAATTTTTTGAATATTTACCCAAAATTAACAAAAACGGTTTATTTTAATTGGTTATTTATCAATAAATTTCTTATTGTAGCCTCTTTATAACAGATAAATACATATAGGGTGTCGGAGACGTTTGTCTAGAGTGACTAATAATAAGACCAATATTTTTGTAGAAAATTGTCTTTGCCTATTACTTACCTAGGGCGATTTCTTCGCCCTTTTCCTATTTATTTTACCAATACGAATATTTAAGACCATCCAACATTTGCAGCACTATTTCATTCAGTCCATTCGTAGTCCATTGCATGTCTCATGAATCTGACAGCAAATTACAAAAAACAATATGTCAAAGACTGGTAATTTCAGGAATTAGCATGATTAAGCAGACGGAACGTAAGACACTTAGCTTTATTATACATGTTAATGTAGGTTATTTGATATTTGCAAGTGTTATTACAATGGTCATTACACAGATATTATTTGGTGAACAAAAATGCAAGCAATTGATGCAAATTAATGCATATTGAATGCTACGCTCTCCGATTCACATTATCATCATTTTAGCCACAGAGCATAATTTTAACCACGTACGTGGCTAGAATAGTGCTCTAACAAATTTACGCATATATTTGCAAATATTTTACATTCATCTGTACCTACATATGTATATTAATTGAATTTCGACGGTGAAAACGTTTGCTAGTGTACGTACTTTACGTGGGTACAAAATAATTTAATTAGTTATATCATTGATTTTTACTGCGGATTCCTATGATGTATGTATTTTGATGGTTTGACGTATTAAAAGGTTATTAATATGTTTATGAGAATAACTCGTGTCCTTTCTCTTAATATATTATACAAAGGTTTTTGATTGACTGAAATATAACGATTACTGTTGAAGTGGTCGTGCGATTGAAAAAAATCTCGCCTGCTGGGAGCTTTACTCGCTTGCGCCGCATCAACCAGTAGAGGTACACAAAATTAATGTACTAGAGAATTGTAGATCTACAAAAATACTACAAAAGGTCCGCGATAGCACGTCTCTACCTCCTATGGTTAACTTACAATAACTACTTGTATGTACAAAATTTCACTTAAAAATATTACGTTATTTTCGAGGTTGTTTTCTTTTGTTCAGTATTAATCCTTATCTAAATAAATGCGTTAGTTAGATAAAAATTGTCCTTTACACTATATGAATTAAATAATTGCTTTAGAAGATATTATAATATATTTAAAATTATACGCCACATAAAAAAAATTATATATTTACTGTAAACTGCTTTTTCGGGCAGGGCGACGCCTGCTGGGTCCGCTAGTGATATTTAATCTTAAAATGCATTTTTGTAAAATGGCTAGGCAGTCACTGTTTGACGAAGGTATGATATCATCCTTATGACAGTGTATCAAACGCAATTTAAAACACCGTATTATGTATACGTGTCGGTTTTTATTCACATCAAAACGCCATAGGGCGATAAGTATGTTGAATCGGCCCCAGAAGGTTGTTATTTTTTTCTAGTATATTAAACGTATAAGCTCCGTTTGTGCTGTTTAAAAAGTAAAAGTGCCAAGATACGCTGAAATGTTGAACCTGATACGCTTGTGGGGCTGATTCACTATACTTATCACCCTATGGCCTTTAGGGATTTTATGAATATACTTACATTTATGAATATACTTACTTTAATAGTGTCATATCATGTAAATATTGAGGAACTGTTAATATAAATTACATAACCAACTATCTCTATTCTTGCACTTCAGTCGTGCTTCATCTACTGTACCCGTATGTTACATTCGGACGTGAAGGTTTCAGAAAGTGAAGTGTTTTAATGTAATCGAATCAACTCGTCGTATAAACCCTCTCGATTTCTGTCGTGATGTAGTTAGTTCAATTTTTTTATTATTCTCAACTCGAGCAAACAGGCAGACGGGCCACCTGATGGTAAGCAGTCACAGGCGCCTAAGGACATGTGCAACACCCGAGGCGTTGCCAATCCTGTGTCGGCTCTGTAGGAGAGCTCTTTTCACGCTTCTCTTGAAGAACCCTATTATCATAGCGCTCCGGGAATACCTTAGAGAGAAGCTCATTCCACATTTTGCAGTCCAATTAACATAATTAGCGTCATTGGGGCGTTCTAAAGGGGTTTGATAATAAGCTCAGACGCTATAGGTAGATACTAAAGGCTTCACCCCCCGCGCCCCACACCACTGCCCATCGCAGACCCCGATACTTACGTTGCTTCTTTTATCTAAGCTCTTAATTCTGTAGTTTTCATATCATATTGAATAATTACTATTTATTTGCCTATTGCTTCAACAAGGACAACGCTGATACAAACACGATTAATCGGTCTCCGAGACTAGGTTAGGGTGACCTGTATATAAGCTTCATAAGAGAAATTGATTATCAATTATTATTAATAAGATAAACTATGTACGATAGTTTATAGAAGATACGTTGGTTGTTTTAATACAAATATTTCAATTATTATTTTATAATCACGACATTTCATTTATCGTATCGGCAAAGAGTACCGAATAAAAAATATAATTAGATATTAAATTACCATAATAATTATGCATAGATATGTTGAAGAAAGACTTTCAATGGTTTCGCACATACGAGTATGTCCCTTCAATCGTTATATTACTTACTATACCGACAGGTTTATCTTATCTTTGACGCATCTCAGCGATCCGCGCACTCAAATACGAAAGTGAGTAAGGCTTTTCAAAACCGTTTTAACCGATCTTTGAAATATTTTGCTTATATTTTCTCCTCTTACGTGTGTATCTAGATTATAATATCAAAAGTTATTCCTTATAAACAAGTCACGTTAAGATAATATCAAGTACCAAATATCCCTTTCCTTCCAGTCTTGATGTGCTTCTACATTCATCATTCTCTTCATACGTGCACACAGTGGCGAAGATTTCTGACTCTGTCAAATATGCCAGAAAACTATTATTAGTTAAAAATTTACTATTGTAAAAAAATGATCCTGTGAAGAAAAGCAAATCAATATTTCTAGTTTTCTATCACTGTCTCCGTTTGACAGCGTTTTCTTCTACCTAAAGCATGTTTAGTGAACTAGTGTTGCAACCCACTGTTAGTAACTACCTACTTACTTTGTTAAACGTTCCACATAATGTGGAACATTTTCATTCTGTAACCTCCGAAGGTACGCCCTCGGAGGTTATAGAAATGGAGGTAACAGAGGAATGTAGTACACATCCACGTTTCAGTAGGTAAGTTTACGTCTCACCGTGGACTAGGTGGTAAGCCTAAAGCAGTAATACACCGCACATATTATAATCTATACAGAAATATAATCTTCATATAGTACTTCTACATCTACATCTTCATATAGTACTCATATACATCTCTGCAGTGTTTAATTTTAAGACACACGCGTAGCGTCAAACTGAGCTGGAGATGGAGATCAAAAGGATTTACGTGAATATTATTTACAAAATGTATTAGAAAAAATAGGAAAAAATCGCGGAAACAATTCTTAAGATAGATATCTGATGGCCTACACATATGTATTTAGTAGAATATTTCTACAAAATAATAAGTTATAATAATACATATTAAAAAAAGTTGAAGACATCGCTTGTCTTTTCCATTAGGTCATCCCGTCAATATCGGTTGAAATGTCACAAATTTTCTACTCGTCACAGAAACGTGTTTCACTTGAGAGGAGGTAATTGTACAATGAAATCGATTAGGTTTCTGTCGAATTAAAAATGTGTATTATTGCTTCTCAGCGTGTAATGTTAAATTCAGTTTTGATATGTTATTAAATACCTACTTAAATAATTTAAATCGCAATTTGAAACATGTCAGTATATGTCGCAATAGCAACTTAAAACATGTCAGACGGTGTCCCACTTAGTTATTTATTGTGTCATGTAAATATAAATGTCTAAATGTACCATTAAGATATAAGCCATACTCGATACACCTAGAGGGTGTAGTGCACTATTTCTGATGTAATGGTAACTTCGTATTGCACATATTATGTATGTCTATGTAACTAACTGCTACGCGTTATGCCCTCGACGATGCTACGCGCCGAACTACGCTCTTTTCTAACCTAGCCTAATTAGAATACTCTATGCATGTAGCAACATTTTTTGCAAATAATTGTTTGTCATATCAAACGTACATACGAGGGGGCGTTTTGAAATTCGTGGAATGGAAGATAAGAAGTGAGAATAAAAATATAAAATTATATTACTTTCTCAACATATTCACCTGCTAGCCCACATTATCCGTATATTTTTCAGATCTTTCAATTAACTTATGTAGTATACCTTCCTATAAAAAAAATATGATGTAACTGCGTCCTTCACTTCTTCATCACTTGAAAACTTCTACCCACGAAGTTCTTATTTAAGTTTTGGGCACAGATAATAATCATTGAGAGCCAGATCAGGACTGTAGGGTGGGTGTTCCAAAATATCGAAGCCCACCTTGTGCACGGCAGCCAACACTACACGGCTCTTCGGAACGGGCACGATGTCGGGCAAAAGCAGGACATCTTCGATCAACTTTCGCCTTCTTTTTTTCATAGTTTCTTTTAACCTCTCTAGCAAAGTGTTCCCTATGATGGAAATATGCATTTATTCTTGTAATCCGTTGACAGGATCTCTGCTGAATCCCAAAAAACTGTCGCCATAATTTTTCCACCCGACTGTGACACCTTAAACTTCTTGGCAGGGGATGCGCCGTTTTTGTGCCACTGCATAGAGCCCTGTTTAGACTTCATAATGACGAAACCAAGTTTCGTCTCCAGAGACAATTCGACTTAATAGTCCATCCTTGTTTTCACTACAGAGCTCCAAAAACGTGCGAGAACACTCCCACACAGCATTCTTGGCACCCATCTTGCGCTTATCTTTGTCATGCCAGGCTCATTATGAATAATTTTAAAAATTGTCGTAGCCGATACTTCAACCATCTCTGCAAGATGTTTCTTCTTTAGCCTTGTGTGTTCCAGTATTAATTTTTTCCACTTTTTGAATTATTTCCGGAGTCGCCTCCTCGATCGGCCGTCCGGGGCGTGGGTCGTCTTCAAGTGAGTCTCTGCCCTGTTTAAAGAGACTATGCCTCTTGTAAACTATGGTTTTATCTGGGACAAGGGTTCCAAGGATTCCAGTATTGTTTGAACCAACTTTCCTTGATTCGTAAGGCATAAGTAAAATTCGTGGAAATATACATGAATTATTAGATAATATTAGTAATATTACTGTTTCATGTAGGGTACATGTAACTCTCGGTGCAACGCGTATGTAATGCTATAGTCACCTATAGTAGAAATATAATAGAAAATAATATTGAAAATAATAATATCGCCTGCAACGAAATGACGTTATAGACTTGATATACAATTATCTTTTTTTACAGGTAAATGTCTGCCGGTATTGTGCGTGCACCTGTTCCACTCATACGGACTTATGAGACACTTCAATCTGGATGCGGAGAGAGTTTGGAAGCTGTTCAGCATGATCGAGGAGGGCTACCATCATTCCAACCCATACCATAACTCGGTGCATGCCGCTGACGTGACCCAGGCGATGCACTGCTTCCTGCAACAGAGACGCGTAAGTATCATTGATATTACATATCTAAATATATATTAAGGAAAACGTGGCATTTTTAAATTGTTTTTAATCGAAGTAACATGGTATTTTACAAACATAAAAATATAACTCCCTAATGTACACGATTATAATTATTGTTATGGTAAATACATAGTTACATTATGATGGAAAAATAAAAATTAAGCGAAACTCAATTGCAGTAATATTATACATATATTGTATACAGTTCTGCGGTCCGCTGGACCGATGATTTTAATAAGTCGGGTGGTGGGGCTGGTTGAGATCTGCGTAGGATCCAATGTTGTGGCACGCCTTGCGGCAGAGGCTGATATGATGATGTATATAGCCTTAACTTCCGTTATTGTAGCTACATGTAAAATAATTTACACATATTGTAGTAAAATTAGTGTAGGGTTCGGTACAATTATTCTTACGTTAATTAAACCTGACGAAAATGGTCTTCAAATTTAAATTGGTCTGACGACCTGAAGAAGGCTGCGGGAACCTGAACCATGAATACATACACGTTCGTACACGTACGTTCAGTTATCAGGTATACCAGATCGAGACGTCAGAGCCTTAGCAATATTGGCTCCCAGTGTCATTATCAACGCCAGTGCATATTATTATGAATGCAGTTAGTAAAAGGATCTGTCCTGTTCGGGGATGTTTTATCCTACAGACGCGTGGCTACTCTTTCAGACCGTGATGGTGGTGTATTGTTTATTAATTAAATTTACCTGTTTTTATTTATTAATACGAGAACTCCCTTTCTGCATGACTGACCACCGCCCCGATACCTGTTCATCGCTCTTTTCTCTGATAGACATTTCAGGCCTTTCGAACGCCATTTTGCCTAATAAAATATAATTCCTTAAAAGAAATCGTGTTTGAAAAGTTTTGTGCGTTGTATTGATAAAAAGTCTGACATGAAGCTGCCATTTTCGCCGAAATGTAGTTTTTCATGTGTAAATATTCGTACCATTTTAGAAGTTTCTCATTTCTGATAAATACCTATATAATATGAAACGAGATACGCTTGAATAATATTTATTTGTTTTCTTAATTATTTTTCTGGAGTGCGGAATGACTTCTACTTCTAGAGCCCACAGCAAAATTGTACAATTTTCTTCAGAGCTGTCCTCTAGGACCAAACTCTATTCAGTCGCCGTTGCGGTAGAACTCTTGAGGCAGATACTTTTGAAGTCTATACTAAATGTATTTTCAATCGAAAAGAATAACAAGATTCGCCTTCAAACTGCATGCGGTATGCATTATTAGTTGCCAACTCTTCGAAAGTTCCTTTTTTTACCCAGGTTGTTTTGTCATTTTGATCTATGTATGTCTACCAGTCTGCTGCGACAGTTGCAGTGATGTTAAGAACTTAGTAAAGTTACAAGTGTTCATACCGCGCGCCGCAGCTCGAGGCGGTCAATCGGTAGAAATTGTTCACAAGTTTATCGATACTCCTGAAGACTAAATTGAATGCTTTATGATTTTGTACGACTGCTCCCCTCTTTCCTTCGTAGATCGCAATGACGCAATAACCGCTATTTGACGATAACAATATGTTGACGTAGAACACCGTAGAACGAAAGACAATTTGTAGTACTTTGATACATATTCTTTCATATTTAAAAATACCTGGAGTAAATATATTTAACAAAAGATAAGTGATCAATAATTCTCCGTTACCATTAGGATACGGAGTTTCTCTCAAGGATAGGATCAGAAATGATGCTATCCGACAGAGAATCAAGCTCATATACACACACACATATATCATCATTATCAGCCTACTCCCGTCCACTACTGGACATAGGCCTCTCCAACAGCACTTCGCATCCAACCACTGTCAGCCTGGACACTGTCAACTGGACTTTGCGTATATCGTCACTCCGCCTAGGTACAGGGCGTCCTACGCTACGTTTACCAAGTCGTTTGTACATATGTACGAGTATAGATAATTTGTGTTCATCGCACAAATATTTATTCTAAGTAGTAATCGTACATAGGTACAACCCCCGGCTCAGCAGTTAGTTTCACGAACCACAACAGAAACGGGCCGCTCATTTGATTATTTGATTAATTGAACACTGAAAATTTGATTTTTCACAAGCCGTCATGCAGCAAGTTCACGCGTAACTTAATACATCCAATCCAATCCATCCGATCCAATTATAAGTCAATGAATGAATAAATATGTAAATTTTTTATATAGATAAGTTTAGTACACATTTGTATGCATCTGAAATGACAGACGCAGTTTAAAATTAAATACTATAAACAATTAACAATGTTCAGTGAAGATAAGTTTCGCCGTTAGAATAAGAGCATGCGTCAGGTAATTAATCATATACAAGTGTACTCGTACAACTCATATTCCCTAGTAACTACCTTGCCGCACGAGCGAGCGAGCGAGTCGCCGAAATGGTTTAATTAAACCATTAATTTGCCAGTAATATAAAACTTGCAACTGAACTAACATAATTCAATTGCTAGCTCTGTTTGTGTGGATCGTTTAGATCTATCTACACAAAATACCGTGGGATAAATTGAGTATCTTGCGAATAATTTCCGTTAAATGCATTTATCCGAAAAACGATTACACCGTTTGATTATCGTAATCTATAATAGAAATAAATTTTCAGTTTCTAAATAATTGTGTCAATAAATGTCTATCAAAGTCCAATCTTTCATGATGCACCTGTTAACGTCACGTATGTTACTCAAATCGAGATAGATGTCTCAGAAGGCGAGTGACATATGTTGATTGCGACATGAGAAGTTACGTCCGCAGTACGATACGCTGTAGACGTTAGGATCTTCGCTTCGAATATGCTTTGAAAAGCTAGAATTGATTATGTAATATAGTTAAAAACGACAAACATGTTATAAAAACGGTTTTCATTTTTCATCAACAGAAACAGCACTAAAGACATTTTTCGTCTAGTATCTATCATAGGATAAAAATATTTCATGTAACATGCATTTCGCCATATGGATAGTCTATCGGGAACACAACGCGTAGTGAGCTGTTTTTTCCTTAGATGAGCGTTTTCGGGCTTTGAACAACATATGTAGGTAATATGTACATATGTATGTAATTTTAAGTGTTTTTTCCCCAAGTTTTTGTTTTGCATGTTTCTTTTGATTACGTTATAAAAACCTCGCTCATAACATATTTTAACAATATAAATAAGTAAATTTAAACTCTTCGACTGAATTCAATATCCTCTTTTCCTGTAAATAATTATTGGAAAAGTTACATTTTTGTTATTGTTCCTACGATTTATTAAGTAAATCGACTTAGTTTTATTCCGGAAACTAGGACATTACTTTCATTTCAAAAGTCAGGTGTGAAATTTTTCAGGGTAATATAAAATGCTAGGAATTGAGTTACACCCATAAACATATTTGACAATAGTGTACCTCATCTTCGAATTGGTCTAACAGCTAATGAGAGGTGAAATGTGAGTCATGGGTTCAATTTCAATCCATGTTAAATATATTTGTGACAATAATGAGTATTTTTTTTGGTACTAACTGGGTATGTAGATTTTAGGAATGTATATACCTAATTATGAAGTTTATCTGTCATCTGGTTACCATAACACAAGCTCTACTGATGTGAACTTCACTATCAGGTGGCAGTGAGTAGAGATGTTCATAGAACATGGTGTTATTATCGCAGTTGAACTCGAAGTAAATAAGCGTAGGTGGAAAGATATGACCGAAATGTCGATACGCGACCGTGAGAACTCCATAATCAATAACAATGATGAGGCTTTCATCACTTTTTTTATACATGCGCGTCAGCTTTGAATACCTAAATCCCACATCAGTCAGTATCTGACATGATTGTTCAAGATTAGATAAAATAAATTCTTGGGCATCATCTATGTTCTTCTTGGACAACCGTGAACGGGAGCAGGCTGGAAAGTATTTGAACGACTCTGATTTATTATCACGACTTACACTTTAAATTCATATCAGATGACGCAAGGTATATATTAATTACGACCTGGACATCGTTCATTGAATTAACCTGCCGTCGCATGTGTGACATGTCAATGCCTGTGATTCCGTTCTTTTTTCAGTACCGGTAAATAAAGTCCATTGTTACTAGTTACGAACTATTTGTTCACAACTGCTAACAATAGGCTTTATTTATTTATTTTTGATTGTATTTCACACATTTTTAGTACGGGGAAAAAAAACTGTATTGAATAGGAGTGAATTGCATATTTATATCGTAATCAAGTCTCGTGAAGATTTTTATATGTTAAAGGGTGATTTTATACAAGTATATTTAAACGGATGTTAATCAAAATTGTAAGTAGGTTATTCAAAAAATTGACGCCTGTCAAAAAATTAATGAACACAAACTTAGGCACTTCGACCCGTATTTCATTGACGGCCAACGGCTTAAACTTTACAAAGCTCAGGTTAGGCTCCAATGTACCAAATTAGCGCACTTGATTCCGTAAAGCGACGTGCCGTTCGATTGGCCCTAAACTTATCGACCGAATAGAGCCCATTGACTCTACAATAGTCAGTATTCTGATGACTTCTGAGATGATATCCTTACCACCTTTTTAGCATTGCTTCGAAGCTAATGGCGGTGCGTCAAGATTACGGGCTTCGAGGACTTCCTCTCCACCCGAGCAGTTTTCGTGGGGACAACTATTCGAAGGTGATGAACGCCCCGCGTTGTTTAGGCTGTAGTGAAAGGTCTATACCGCGTTCCCGCCTACTTGCAGTACTAGTCACCTTCCTTCTCTTAGAAGGTCGACGCTAGGCTGACAAAATAGCGCGATAGCGGGTGTCAGGTGGTCGAGCGTGTAACCCCTCTAATGTTACAAATGTCTACAGACGACGGTGACCGCTAACCATAAAGTGGGCCATCCACTTATTTGCCTTGCATTTTAATATAAAAAAATGAAGTTTCACACAATTTAAGTGTCTGAAGGAAACATTGTGTTCACGTTGTTGTCGGAGAGATACTTAGAAGCTTTATATACGACCTTGAAACAAATTTCGGAATGTCACGTTCATAGCTATTGCGCCATATTATTATTATTAAACCATAGTCATGCCGGTTTCTTACAGGGTAGTTAGAGACAATCCGAGTGTCAAATATCTATATGCAATATGAACGATCTGATAGGAATAATAATATTAGAGATTATAATAATTATATTACATAACATCTCTTTTATGTTTATATCTTACTAGCTTTTGCCCGCGGTTTTGCTCGCTTTGGTCTGCCACATAAAGTTCGTGGACACAGTTCGTGTATAGCATTTTTATACTCTTGATGATAACTTCGAAATTAAATGTTCATAACTAAATGATATCTGTTCAACGAATTGACCAATTTTAATGATGTAAAGATAATTAATTGGCATCTAACCACAAAAATGAC
>DWDT01000658.1:0-19467 GCA_018245595.1 Microceris scylla
AAATATTAGTGAAACTGATACGTTGGCGCCCAACGTGGTTTAATACTCAACGGGGTTCTTGTTACCTGTTCGGACGTCATTAAGGGCGTATGTATATGAAATAATTTAATAAAGCAAGTGTTGTTTTAAAAACTGAGGAAAAAATAGTGGACAATTGTATTCGTTCGACTAACACGATGGCACCCAACGTGATTTAACACTCTATACGGTATGGTTCGAGTTCTTATTCAATATTTATAGTTAACCATTACGAGTCTCATGCCAGGAAGTTAAATATTACATCCTGGTTGTAATATATATTCAGAACTTTGACATTTAAAATTGAAGAAGTTAGTATTTAATAAAAAAATTTAATTCTCCTGACTCTAGCCTCCTTGCATTTATAAACCCATATTTGCACGTACGCGAATGTTGTGCGGGCGACCCCAGAAAGGAATCGTATCGTAACCTGTGAATATTAAAAACATAATAACGACAGCATTCAAAACGCTCGCTGCATCCCTTTCATATGTTCACATTTAAAAGAGACGGCAACACCGTCCAATTCGATTCTGATGAGAGTAACGATCAGAATACGGACGCACGATTGCCATCTAAATAATTCAAGTGTGTATCCTGGTACTTCCATCTTGTGACAAAGCTAAGCATTCCTATTGCAAACACGACTGAAGTCTTTATGTCTTTGGGATACGGCATATATTTGGATAGCACGTTATTGACGCGTCTGCAAATAGTGCTTGCATCAGCGTATGGAGTTTTTACAAGCTCTTATACGGAATGTCGATTCGAATCCGCCCCCTCTTTGTGCGATGAGCTCGCAAAACAATGAATGCTGATCGTAAAGCTGGAATGACAAGATGCGGTGTGATAAGGGCAAGCCGTACCTAATAATCCAGTGGCACTCAACCTTCCCTCGCGCTGATCGCACGTACGTAGGTACGCATTTTTAAAAGAATCGTGTGTAGACACATAAAAAATAAAGAAAGGAGGTAATTTCAAAGAAACCCACAGATAATAATCCAGTGGCACTGAAGCTTCACTTTTATTTTTGTACGTGCTAAAAAGGGTCTTATGTAGACTGATGTTGTTTAATAGCTTTAAATGGATAGAATCGCTAGATTCAAAGTGACGTCATCATCACTGGTAATGCAATTTGACCAAAATTATTATTATTAAAATTATATTTTTCGGCACAAAGTTTGAGTATAACTGTCCGACCCGTCCATGCCAGTCACATCTAGATGGATGCTTTTTCACGATTTGTAATGCAGATGTTCCACTGATGCGATGGTAATTTCGGAATGTGATACTGTCCATCATTGGCTTTCATGTCTTATTTGGACGAGGGGTTTCGATATGGTATCGAGAATGTCTTTCGCACACATTATCATTTGCATTTCACACGGAATACTATTTCATATAGTACGTTGGTACATCCCTTTAAATTCTCTATGGCGTGTGAAGCCTGCCAACCTGCACTTGACCAATGTAGCAGACTATGGCCTTAACCCTCTCATTATGAGATGAGACCCGTGTTCAAATAGTGGAATGTTAAAAGGGTTAAAAGGAAGATGGTAGATTAGTGGAGGACATATTAACTTTTCACAGAGTTCAGTATTTAAAATAAGAGCTAAAACCTTGTGGTAGTCTTTATTGATTGTTATACTTAATAGTCGGGTAAGTCACACGAATCGATTATATTGGAGATGACTCTCCTCTCAAAATAGGAGGGTTTCTGTTGTTGACAATACGATTCTACAGTACAACAAATCATTGTGTAACAGACCCAAACAGGTTCGGCAAGTATGCCCGACTTAGATACAACAATAAGAAATAATAATGAAAAACATCCTCGGACAAATCCCAACATGGCTCTAGAATTGGAAACCGAACAGAGTTTCATGTGCTATAGAGAGCACACAACTTATAAACGTACATACTATGAAACACACTTAAATAAATAGTTTTACCGACGAAATAAACATTACTGCCCATCGCATTACAATATCTATTCCGGGTGAGACTGGAAATCTAAAACTCCCGCATAACCGCCACCGTCAACTACTGGATCATCAGGCAGGTGCGTAATTAACAAATAGATTGGTTTAATTGCGATGCAGAAGAAGAGCAATCGGGTGAGTCGATGAGAGGCAACGCAGTGCTAAGTTAATCAAAGACACTGAATAAATAATTCCGATCAATCGCGCCCCCGGCGCTGCAATCAACATCTTAATTTTCACCTTAATAGGAATAAGGGTGCAGGGGGACGGAGCCTCGCTGTTAAGGTCAGTAATATATTAACATTGAGTCTACTGTTTTTTTCTTTTTTACAAGTTACGTTAGTGCGTATGGGGGAAATCTTTCAATGGAATTTTGAATTAATTCGTTTTCGTTTAACCTGACTCTTAAATCATGTATATTAATGTGAGAATGCCCGACTTTTTTCACATCACTTGCAGTTTGCAAATGTGTCATGTATACTAGGACCAACATATATGTTTTAATATCACTTGTCTTGAATTGGCCTCAAAAGCGAAGTTAGTACAATCATATGTCAATGTAAACGTACTAACTTGGATGGCAACACTTCTTACTGTAACAATTGTATGTAGTAAAACCATTTCTATAACAATTTTACGTGTACCTATTTCTACTAAATCGTGTCTTTTGACATCTTTGCGTTTCAATGCAAATAACTTAGAAAAAATATTTAGAAAATAATAAGTATAAAGATCACACCGTTAGATAAATCCAACAATATCATCACATATTAATGGTAAAGAAACAAGACATTAAGAAAAAATATTACATCAATAAAATAATTTCACTCAAAATCATAAAGGTGTATGTCAACTTGGGTGCAAGTATTGTTAGAGATCGTTAGTGTTGCCCTCGTTAAAATAAGTCCTGAAACACAAAGGTGCAGAATAAATAAATAAATAACTCCAATCAATCGTAACAGGCCCACGTTGTACAGTCGTAATCAACGCCTTAATTCACACCTTAACAAGCCGGAGGGGAGTCTTCAGGAGAAACACTTCTGAGGGCTTTCGGGCGCAGGCACGGTCAGTACATAGGGTTTGCATTCGTTATTTTGCACTGTTCAATCTCTAAGCATTTCTTTATTCTTTCATATTTTGTAACGGTTTTCTTACACGCCGAGAACTTTCCACGCTGCTCGACGCTTTTGAATATGGAATGATTGCGTTCGATATTCAAATGCAAATTTTTCTAAGGTTATTATTGTAGTAGCCTAGATTTAAATAGTCGCTCTCAGTGGTACTCGTTCGCCAGTAAATATTACTATTCTATTTTTGAAAATTTAAAACATGCTTCCTCGTTCTGTTTCCAAACTAATTCAAGTCTGGGTTTAATATTAATATCTCAAAGCGATCGTAAATTTTTAAATTATCCGCAAATGTATAGAAAATAATTGACAACCAAAAACGAGTATAGAACCATCTACTAGGGATGAATTGAATTCTACAAAGGACATGTCATAGTCTCATGTACAAAGAAAATGTTCAAACATTTACTGTTCTAACATCGAGTTTTACATCAGACGATATGTTTATTCTTAATCTACCCGCCATAATCAATTCTTCTCGCACATACATTTCACAGGTGGCATTAGCATATTGCGAGATGCTGGAGCCATTTCAAAGGGCGCCAGTTTCAAAAATACGCCGTCGACACGCGCTCATTAACTTTGGATCACATAAGGAGCGGAGTTGAATACTAATTGAGAGAGAGAGTATGGAATGCAGAGGAGACACTTCAGTTATGAACTGATATAGAAGATATCAGTGGCCTTGCAATATCTAAGATTAGTATAGTTACGAATTCATTTGCCAAGTAAAATGAAGGATATATGAGCGATGAGTTGATAAATAACATATTGTTGAAAATGTGACGGCAGGGCGCGATGACGCTAATTGGAGACGGCCTATTTCCAGCAGTGGACTGAGATAGGCTAATGATGATGCTAATGTCATAAGTAATCCAGAATTTGGTCTTGATTGTAACGTGACTTAGGTGGAGACGTTAGGTTTTAAGGATATTATTATACTTGTAAAATACAAATTAATAAAATCTATAACCATCCATTTTGTTGCACGTCAATACATATATGTTTGGTAACATTTTACTTTATTTAACACGCACACCTTAAGAGTTCTCTGCTTTGTTCTGCAATGTGTAGAAAACCTGCCAATCCATATTTGACCTTAGAAGAATATGATCTTGACCTATTTCTTTCTGAGAATGAGACTGGTGTCCAATAACTTGTTGATGATGATGGTTTACTTTGTATACATGTTGTTTACTTTGTATACACGTCTGAAGATGGAAGATAAATAAGGGATGAAAATAATGTACTTTATCACCATATATCTCAATCGTTAATTTACAATGTTGTATCGAGCAAATTATAACCGTTAAGAAGATAATGACGAACACGACGCTCTAAGCGTTTTCTCGAATCACCACTAGAAGCGCTGTATGTGACTTAACGTTCTTTCCAGAACTATATTGTGATACACGTCAAAGTAGAATACGGTAGGTTTTTGTCCACGAGAAAAGAGTTAAAGATCACTTGCTGTTTGCCCTTTTAAGTAATGTTTTGCCATAGGTATGAAACTTCCAATTTGCCAATCATTTTACCAATTTGATGCAGGATATGCAGTCCAACGAATATTTGCACCCAGGGGATTTTCCACTTCCAATTGGAAAGGAACGCGAAGTATTCCTACCAATGTTTCTGGCAAATTTTTACTACATTCAGACCAAAATTGACGACAATACTTAAATGAAGACATTCCGGCGAATTTGTTTGCCGAAAGATTTCCAAAAATACTAATAATATGTTTTATGGTCGTTTGAGCAGAATTAGTCTAATCTCTTATTGTAAATGACTTAGAAAGTCCTATTTAACGTACTTAAGTATGATTACTCAAAATGTTTTATTTTGAATTAACTTTGACCGTTTTCTCTACACCGTTTATCATTTTCCGTGTCTATACACATTCTTTGTCTATGAAACTAGAGCTGTATCAAGGGGTGTCTGCCTTATTACTCTATTACGGCATCCTTTGGCTCGCCGGCGACTGCGAAGGGTTTGCGATGGTGTTAATTATACGATTTTCTTTGAAATAAGTTAATAAATATTGGATAAGCCTCACCCCCGGACGGGTCGGCCGTCTAATGAACCCTTCGCGCCTACACATGCACCAGATGTAGTAAACCAATAGTGCCCAGTGAAGGTCAAGTGGTTGAATAACATTTATTAGTGATTTAGATATTTATTAAAAATCTATGTTTATGCAGTAGTAATTTTTTAGTATTAAAAAAAATACTAGCGCATATTAATATTATTATTATTATCAAAGTAAGCTGTATTGGCACTAGGACACATTACTTCGTGATGCGAGGAAGACTACATCTCCGTGTTCATAATGCAAGGAATGAATCTTACAACACATACCTTCTAAGACCAGGAAAGAAAGACATTTATATCCAACTAATAAGATTATTATTGAAGAATTTAAACCTAGCAGTTTTCTGCATAGTGGAAGATCTTTCTTCATCATCATCAGCCTATTGCCGTCCACTGCTGGACATAGGCCTCTCCAATGGCACGCCACTTTTTCTTAAAGAAAATAAATTATTTGCTCATAAGAACTTATGTACTATGTAGTAATGATTATAAGATTACTTTAACTTTTGTTTTTGTACACTTTTATCACTTTTTGTTTTATTCTACCAGTCGTATCCGAGCCTACATTCAAAAACACTGGTCAAGTGCGATTTGAGAATCCTCATGCACTTTAAAGAACTTTATGGAAAACTTTAAGGCATACAGAATTATTCACATTGTTTTACTTTTCCTTATGAATACTATCAGTCATATTGGAAATCAAAAGACCATGATCATTATCACGTGTAGTCTATTGATGTTCAACACTGAACATATATCACAAAAAACAAATTATGCTAAATAAATTTTATTCCAATGAATAGAACGAAATTAAAAACGCTTAGCGCTATCGAACTATAAAATCTATCGATCGAATGAAAAGAAGTACAAAACCGTCCAAGGCAAATTGCAATCGCATTTATTCAGCGCAGTAAAGCAGCGTAATCGTAATAAGCAGATTCGGATCTACGCTAAGAACGTCCGCTGAACGAGCGCGAGCGGCCGCCCGTATTAATATTATCACATATCCGGGCCCAACAGTGCTCGCCGGCAAGAATTTTTAATGCCACGGCTTTAATTATTTTGGCTGGCGGGCGGCGAGGTCCGGTACCGCTAAGTTCCATTCACATTAGAGATTTCATTTTTGCACACCGAGGCGGCTGACTGCTGAATTATTAACCCGTGTGCCGAAAACTGAAAATTGCCGAGATCACTGCGACTCGAAATTCACATGTAATAAGTGGGCCCGGTGCGCTGGAGGGTTTCCGAAACCGTTTGTACATTATGGAGGGGGCTAATTAACCGACCGACGTCGAATGATTAATAATGGACACACACCGCCCGCTCGATACACGACGTGTTCTCTTCTACTTCTCGAATTCTTAACGGCGGAATGAAACATGCAAATCCGTTTCGTCCGATGTTAATTAGTTTGGATTTGCAAACACTCACGTTGGGAATAATCTCGTTTGATGAACATATGTATGTGAGAGTTGATTTTGAAATATGAATAGTTCCTAAGAAAAATCATTAAAATGGCTAGTGAGTTGCCAAAAGACGAATAATGTGATATAAACAAAATAGTATTATTAATAGTATTACCAATAAAATCAGTAAAAATGTGGAATAAAAAGCGTATTAGTCAAATTTACTTTGATATTTACGGAGCTCTGATTACATAGTAGAAACCCGCATTCGAAAACAAAATATCTAAACATAAGTAAAAATTAATTAATTCCCGGCTTAATTACAGAAAAGAAAATGGAATTATCCAATATAATCCGACGTGCTGCACGCTAATAACATTCCATCTTCCTACCGGTAAAAAGGCACAGCACAAAGAAACATGTGAAAACAAAAGGTAATATGATTAGAAACGAATTACACATGGCGGGGTGTGCGCCGCGATAAGTCCGGTGCGGGAGGGCTAACTAACCGCGGGCACCGCGTTGGGCGCCACTTTACCTTTGTCCGGAGCACCCACTTTCTTTGTATTTTGTTTCATTTCATGCAAAATTTAATTTCGTTTTCAAGACTCGCACGGAATGATATTACGTGCACCGGCCGCGACCGCCGCTCGTAATTTTCATTGCTACTCCTCAAGTGTATGTGGACATCGGGCTTTTTCATCACATTCCCTTTCGGTCGGTGAGCGGGTGTTTTTCGTTTACTGCGGACACGTTTGTTCGGAATGAAACCGCTGGATTGCGGGATCGTTAATTGCTAAACGAAACCACCTGTGAAATTTCATTGGCGAAGTTTTACTTTGAGTTGCATACATAGGTACATATGTATATGTACATATATTATATATTTTATTTTCCCGTTAATGCAGCAATTAAATGCCGGTTGCTTTCTGAATGCGGACGAAATTAATAAAGGCTGGATTTGCTGTACGTTCGTTATTTTAATAAATAATAATTAAAGCACTTCTGTATAATGATAGAACGTACGCTAGAGATTTTAATAATGAATACCATTCAGAAGAACGTGAAAATATGAATAAATATGAAGCTATATTTAAATGATAGCTATATTCACTTATTTTAATTGTCTTCTTATATCCACCGAGGGATCAATTTTTACAAATAAAACATCCTTCAACAAGCGTATACTATTAATTCACCCCTTACTCAGTAGGATCCCGTTGATAAAATCTACAAAAATCGGGATCCAATAAAAGGCACTCCTTACAAGCTCCAGTGAATCCCTCCTTAAGCCTCACGAGAATCAACCCCTATTTACCATCGATACTGGGAATAATCTATTCGAAAGGACTTGTTTAAGCACTGGTTATTGACGATAGAAACAAATAAAATGATGATAATTATTTTATTAAGGATTTTTAAGAAGTATTAAATCTTTGTACATGAAGAGAGAAGTAAATGATCAGGCAGAAGTCACAAGTGATCTCTGCTGCCCATGGATAACTTCCTTGGGAAAAAAACTGTAGTTATAGTAGCGTTAGGGTAGTGTGAGTCAGAACAAATAGTTAATAGGAATATTCGTTAATAACTGGCGCACTAGACTGCAGAGAGAGTACTGTTGGGAACTTTGGAAATTTTGAAAATTTGACTAATTTTGAAAACATAATGTATGTAAATCTTTAATCCCTTCGGTTGTTCAAGTGTCGAATATAAATTTTGAATAGTTTATCGCCTCATCGTTAAACCTTTCTCGATCAGGCTACAGTAAAATCGTCGAAGGGATAAAAAGGGTGTTACGTGATCTGTTGGAAACCATTGCGGTTTGACTCGATCACAATTACTCAAAGGACCGTGGGAAGAAATTTTCTTTTCAAATCGCTCTCCGCAATAGATGACTCATTTAGAAATCTAAGGTTTTTAGCCACATTTCGGTTTCCACTGTTTTATTAATTTGATCTTTCGACGTTTGAGTGGTGTCTGGTGTTAAATGGTTTCATTTTGCCGAGTCCATACTCTACATTAAATAGAGCAATACTAAACACGTTACTAGCCCGTAGCGCAAATTTTGACGCTACTTCTCTCTATGTGGCTCTTTAATCTGAATTCATCGAGCTTTATCCGAATTTCAACTCATTGTATTTACTTTACACCACTTTCAAAACATGAAATACTATGACATATACATAACATGAAATACTAGTTAAAACAAAGGGCGTTTCTTTTCACCTCCCCCTCAGTTGATTGAGCAACATTTCAATAATCGAAATTGACACATTGACATTATCTGTTGCTTTAGAGAGTTAATGGGGCAATTAAAAAGGAAAAGTGTTAAAACACTCATTGCTCTGTGCCTACCCCATAAGGATCATGGCTTGATGGCATAATACATTGACAAAGCCTTCGACAGTTTCATTTCACACAAACATCGTTTTTCATATGTGGAATGGAATTAATGACTTTGTAGTGTTAATCTAATCGGCCAATGACATAATGATTAATGTACTTTATCAAAGAAGTACGGAAAGTATACTTCTGTAACTTAACATGGTTCCATACTGTTCCGCCATCACGACTGTCTATGGCTAGGCAAACCAAGTCTAATCCTAAACAAATTTGCCGACTGTCTGCTTAAAGATATCGACATAGTGACGCTATTCATATGACGATCCCCGGCCAAGTGTGTTTGCTCGTCCGGTGGCCGGTGGTCAAATAGTGCCTGAGCAAACGCAATGTTTGCATATTGGTCTCTTAGTATCTCATTAGTATCTCGCATTTACACACCACATGCAACGAAGTAAAAACTACGAAAAAAAAAATTTAAAATGACAGACTATGTTTGCCTCATCTGCAGATTTAAATTTATTAAAAAGTTTCACTTCACAGGCGGTTGCTTTTGTTACTGTAAGGTTAATTTTAGCAATTAGCTGTTACATGACACCTGTCAGTTCAACCGTTTTAACTCGTGTGCACTTTCTATTTTTTTTCAAATACATCATACATAGTTAAACTAGGTACAAGAAACAGTAATGCTTTGGAAAACGTCGGTTCACGTTTCTCTTCAAATATCTTCAAAATTGAGGGCTATAAGATATTGAATCTTAATATAATATTAACATGCACTGATTGGACAATTATGGAACTAACAAAAACAATAACATTGTTGGAGATGGATGTTCACGTGCAAGAAGAAAAAATGACTAAGCAACAATATGTTTATAGATTTTGACACGGGTAACTACAATCGTTCCTCTTCAATCGACTTTACATGTTCAACATATATTTTATTTAATTTAATTAAAACTGTAAGTAACCTAATGGATTCGAAAAGTTAAATAACGTCGGGCGCAGTGGCAACTGGATTTGCGATCGCTTTTGCTAATTTCCACCAACTTGCCCGTGATGCGAAGGAATCTTTCAAGAATTCGGATACCTTTTAATTTGTACATTATGTGCTAATCTAAAATTACAGAGGCTAGTTTGGGAAGTTTTAGGCATTTTCAATGGCTAAAAGAGACCTGAGTCCACCTAAGCGAAACGGGCATCATTTTCAACCGAAGACATGGCACAGAAAGTCAAAATCTTCTTGTTGCGATCAAATGTGACAACTCCGAATAACCATAAATGTTTTTGGCAGTGAACGGTGCGGAGATTTTTTTATATATTTCCGCACATTATTCTAGTACCAATTATACTGTGTATACATTACTGTGTTTTTGTTTGTTTCCGAGCCAATAACCGGCACACGCGGGAACCACAAGTCAATCCATCTACATCCGGGTATGGATTAGCCACAAATTGGTTTAAGACGCCTCGGATCGCTCCCGACGCCTCCGGATCAATCCTCGTCGGTGTGTGCGGAATGGAAAGGAACTGTGCCCTTAAAACATTTTATATATTCGGTTTTTTGTTTTTCTTTAATCAACCCGTAATTATTTTCCATTACCTGGAGCGTGTCATAATTGCACTGTTCTGGGACATGTTAGACTTTCTTTAATTATAGTATTATTTCTTGATGTAACAATTTTACATGTGATTCTACTTTAAACGACCAGTATTGCTCTGATCAAATAAGTATTATTCAAGATTTACTTTAAGATATCTCAACGGTTATTTGTTAATGTGCTGCGAATTACTTGTGATATAAGAATCAAATAATTAAGGCAAAAGAGCCAAATGAAATCAAGAAAAAACGTATTGTAAATAACATTACATTAATAAGATTTGCATTATTTAAAAATATCAATATTATCTAAATTAATGTTTCGTTTTGCAACAAAATAAAAGATTCTTACAAATAACAGCAAAGTCGCCTCCATACATTCCGGCCACGTTTTCAATTCCAATAGATTCTAATAAGATTAGTGTTGTCACACGGGTGTTAGATAAAATAGTTTGTGGCCTATAATTGGGGTTCAGGTCGGCCGATACGATGTGACGTCCGCCGATCGTACGAAATTGTACCACAAGGTCCATTATTAGGGTGTTATTTGCCAAAGCGGCATCATCGATGTGGTCATCACTCGCATGACTAGACAATATCGACTTTGAAGGTGATGTCCACACGCGGCCCACTGAAATAGACTTTAGCGTATTGCAATAGACATGAGTTTGCATTGTGACATGTACGGATAGTTTTCTCCGATTGAGTCCCGTTTACAAATTGGATCGGTCGTGGGTAAATCGGGGTGACCGAGTAATTGAGTCCTACAGGATCCTTCGGTTTGGATCCCGTTTCGGGCGACCAAAGGATTACGATGCGAATGGAAGGTTATCTATTGATCTTAAGCTGCTCATTTGGGTCAGCGATATTGGCCATTAACTAGGTACGTTTTAAGTGTTTGTTTCTATGGAAAACCACAAATAGGATACGAACGTATAAATGGCCTAGAGCAAAATTTGAAATATATAAAATAGTTATCAGTTCTATATTTACGGACCCTACAATTTTCAAGTTTAAGTTTTTCAGGCTGGATTTGTAGGAAAAGTGACTTTGTATTTCGTAAAGGAATTCCTTTCCGAGTCTTCTGTTCTTGATAAAAATAGACCTACGCGAGTTACTGTTTTAATAATAGTGTGTTTAAAACCATACTCATAGCTTAGCCACCTTTGCAACGTTGAATTTACATAGAATACAAAAATGTTACACCCTCAAAAACGTATCATAGACTGAAAACTTAAACATACTTAAACATACAATATACAAAACCTATCGACGTGACTGAAACAAAAATTTCATGAAATCCGCACAGCAATTCAAAAACGGATAAACGCTAAGGAACCTCAACATTATAAAATGTTGTATCAATGGTATCAGAAACACTAAGGGCTTACTTATTCAAATTGCATCGGGTCTAGACGGGAAATATCCGTGGCTATAGCCCTGTAGGGCTGTGAGGAAAACAACGCGATAAGCGGCTATCAAAGAAAACGGAATGCGGCTGCAGATGCTGCAGCCACCGCGCCGCAGTTCTCATTTGCTAATGTGTTTCTTTTATTATGTTATTTTACTAATGACTGGTCACGAAAATCGAATAAACTTATATAAAGAGCTGAAGTTGAAGAGTTATTAATGAAAGAAGTTTCTCAGCACTTGATATTAGTTAATATTTTTTTTCAAGCTCAAAGCATGTGTAGCACTAAAAACCCTAACGTGACGTCTATAATCCGTGAAAGGGTAGGCAGAGGAGTATAGTACGGTTCCACGTTTCACCAGTTAAGTTTACGTTCCATAATGGAATAGGTGGCGAGTCTATTGCCATACACTGGGAAAAGATTCAGACTCCGAGCCACCACTATAAATGTCAACTAGAAACTCTTAAGTTCTAAGAAAATCTACGTATGTCACGATGATAACCTACATAGAGAACTGAGAATAAAACATGGAATTAATATTACTGATATTGCATAGTGAGTTTCAGTGAGTGTGATATAGTGGAGTAATAACAAAGCGAGCTTTATATCAGAAATAAGTTTTTAAACAAACTCATATACAATGAAGGAGATTGTCTCATCAATGCTATTTAGCTCTCATAATTGCGTTACCTACGAAAATTTAGTGTAAAGGCGGGACTCAAAAGCCTCATATGTTTTCTCCTGTCGCGGGAAATTCCTTTGCCTATTAAGCTCTTCGAAGCGGCAGTGTTAGCCCGAGGTAACGATTAGGCCATAGAATAGCGTTCGGTTGAATGCTTGCACAGTTGTTCCAGGCGTTTCGTCTCGTGTATCGTATACTTTAACCAAGACTAGTTTAATTCAAACATATAGCTATTTTCGTTAAAAGGGTAAACGAATTTATATCAGCTTCAGATTTTTTGGTTAAAACATTTATTTTAGGTGAACTAATTTCAAAAAATTAAATAATTACTGTATGTTAAACAATGCTTATAATTATTGAGCTTTCCAGGACCATAATTAAATTTTAAAATTTAACAAATTATTCTTAGTATTGCAATTTAGTTTACTATTGGCTATGTAATGATATCCTTAATGGACGTTTTCACTAGGTATGACATGTAGTTAGCCTCAGAGAGACTACCAGCGTTTAGACAGTAACATCTGGAACCTTCCGCGTCGCACCATCTCAACTTCGTCCGCTCCAGTCACCACTCTTTTGTACATGTTATTAAGCGGCTATATCTTCAAATTTGCATATTTCGGCAGTAAAATTAATTCGAAGATTTGGCCGCGTCCTCCATCCAGACGGGGGCGTCTTCGGGGGTTGTTTTTGGATTTGTGCATTCGGATTGAGTTGTACCAATACTTACTCGTATTGTTGTCTGGCGTGGATATTTTTTACTATACATTTCCGTTCAATTTAAACTTTTGTTTCTGAGTTCTGGATATTGTTTTGATTTGAGTATTATTTGATCTGAGTTTTAGATATTATTTTGATTGTTTCTTTTGAAATTTATGTACGGTAGTTATTGAGCGGCTACTGGACTTTGAAAATACTTTTAAATTAAATGATTAAAACTTAAACAACTTCTGATGTAATAATATATTATTCTTACTAACTGGAAATTGAATTGACACTTACTCACAAACGTATTCCACAATCCTTTCTGTCTACCTCGATGAACAATGGCCATGCGAGTTCATAAATATGTATGTATATCAACATGCATTAAAATTATATTCAGCCCGTGTGCATACATTACATTTAGTGTAATGCCATCTAAATTTCTTTAAGACGGCGTAAAATTTAAACGGTCATGTATGAAATTTATAATTGCCGCTAAAGCGAAACTAGCTGAAGGAGATTTGCATTTGATCCCTATTAATAATAATAACGATTAAACATAATATCAAACCTTGCGAACTGAGTATGTGAGACGCGTACGACACGACTGGATATGACGGAGTGTGTAGAAGCATGGTCTTAACTCCTCTCAATCTAAGAGAGCCGCATCCAAGAGTGGAACGGAAAAACTATAGATGATGATGATGATGATGACGATGATGACTATAATTGATGTAATTCTCAAGAATATTACTCATTAATCGTTAATCAAATGACAAAAACCAATTTTACATACGATAATTACATCGTCAGTACAAACGACCAAAGTAACAATCAACAATTCGTTGATATAATTTAAAAAACAAATTACGATTTCTTGTTGATTTCTTGTAGGACGATGTTATTGGTGAGCGACCGATGATAACAGAACGTCGAAATCATAACTTATTGTACAATCCAACGGTGACCAATGATCAATAAAACGGTCGTGTCCTAATTAAACACGACGACCATCAAGGTCACGATATAGTGTCGTATGATATAAATAGTAGCGAAGCGTGCAGACTTATGATAATAGCAGTTAAAAGGCACACTACAGCCTCGCCCGTTAGTATTAATCCTTACAACTAATATTAGCAATAAACACCCCTTTTCAGCTAATTATGCTAAGATGTTCCGCTCGAAGTTTGCAACGTCTGGAGCAGGGATTTGAGTTCGTGAGTTCGGAGATTTAAAAAATTCGTACTTTGATGTATCTTTTCATGTTTAATTAGTGGACAGAAGCGAGGACTTATTTAAGTAAACAAAATGAGTTACAGCATGTAATTTGATTTGCGTGCAATTCACGTGTGAATGTTTCAATGAATATGAAACTGGACTATATATATATGTATGTATATATGTATGTGTATGAGTAACGGTTTGTCCGTTAAACATTATTTTATCTTTCTGTACAATGGAATAGCGGAATCGTCAGACTCTAACTTTAAAAAGATTTGAATTCTTAGCCACGAATCTGGGTACTTTACCTTCGAGGGCTGGGATACCATGAGTTATGTTTTAGGCCTAGATAAAAATGAAAATTTATATTTCAAACTTTTAAATACAAATTTTAATTACCTTGTATCATATTCCGTGGTAGCGATGCTGTCTTTAAGGGTCGATGGCATAACTAATCGTCGAGGGCATTGAATCATTCAGAAATCTTAATAAAGTTTATCGATTTTTATCGTTTTTTTTAAAATCTCATCAGATTTGACAAATAGTTTCATATTTATCTGTAACGGTTTCTTTACTTACTTGCACAAAACAGTTTCATTGCCACTGTCGAACAACCCGGCTTTACCCCATCGCAAGGGCAGCTCCATGATGACGACGCCCCTGGAACCCCACAGGCACAGCCGGCTGCCGCATTCGCTGCTCATTATCCTCTCCACTGGAAACGCCGGAGGTGACGTCAGGTGGAGAATCTGGAAAGAATTGAAATTTTCCAGTTTAATTAAAGTTCAGTTACAGATTATTTGCGATTGGTTCATCTTTTTATTAATTTCTACCTTTTTTTTTATAGAGTAGGTGGCAAACGAGCAAACGGGTCACCTGATGGTAAGTGACTACCGTCGCCCATGGACACCTGCAACCCAAGGGTTAGCTACCTATTAATTTCGGAGACCATATTAAACATTTTCAATTCCAAACCATGTTTATTAAAGAAGATTTATTAATGAATCAAACATTTTATGATTTCTCAGTATGTTTATAATTCCCGGGCATTAGTTCGGGAGGCAGTTTAAGAAATCTTTTACATATAACTTCCTAGTCTTATAGTAACAAGTAACTTAGTGTCACTATAGTAACAAGTGTTATAGTCATTAGGTTGTGATATATAGATATTAATACATTGCTTCCAGGATTCAAAAATTGCATACGACACAAGCGGGACAGATTTCACGGAACATTTTTTTAAACGGTCGGAAAATGCGGACGCCGTTCGCGAGTCAACAATTGGTTGGGAAAATTGTTCGAAATACCATAACGCCGATAGCAGCCAACTATCCCGTCGGGCGTTTCAGCGAAATATGATTAAGAAACTTTTTTAATCAATAAAAAGAACAAAAAAGGCGCCGAGGGAGCAGCTCGCCACGCTTCCTGGCCCGTGGTTTTTTTTCTCCTCATTTCTCATTACACCGCTTCCTTGCCGCGTTTGCTCTTACGTCCTTCTTATAATCATTTATCGTTTGATGGCGGTCGGCTCCTCTGCTTCTGCGGGAAATTGAAAAAGTTGTCTTGATCGCGTCGCAGTGAAGCATAGGGCATTCAAGCGTTGACATTCTTAGATGATTACATTGCCATGCAATGACGTTTGGACTCTAAGATCTTCAAAGTTGCATCTTCTATGTCGTAGGCGTTATCGCGCTCAGTTATTTGCAAAGCGTCTATATGGTGTCTACTCGTCGGGTAGATCCTTGGCGATCTTTCACACAACACTAATGTATGTATATATCCTTGTGTGCGTTACTACACTTGTCCCAATGAACTGCTTAGTGTTTGTGCGTAGCAAATTTATTTTAAAAACGAATCAATTTATCTCTGCTACTAGCTTAATATCACCCTCTATTTCTTCTCCAGCTTCTTCATGTACCTAAAGCACTGTGCGAAAACGGCTTTATTTCAATTGGACCCATGATTAAAGATCAAAACATTATCATACGGCGAGCATTCCGTCGATTGGCCCTCGAGCGACTCGGCAACTACACCGTCAGTGGAGCGTGAACGGCGCAAAGTTACGGGAATCAAACGCAGATAATGCCAGAGCAGTTTCCACCGCATTACACTAACCGGCCGGCGCGGGTCACGGTGTTGCCTGTTCTCAACTCCAAGATACCTAGTTAGTATGTACTGAAACACAGCGGCGGCTACATGTAAGCTAGCTTTATGGAGATGACAGTTCAATGATTACCAACACTATTGTACGAAGGATAAATACTTGGGATGAAATAGAAAGCAAATTTACGTATTAACCTTTTAAAAACTTTACCCTTTGCGAGCATTCCACGTAAAAGACCGTACCATATGCAAATGTTGCCATGACATTTATGTATTACAAATCGTTCCTCTTCATAGTGTATCGACTGCTACAGGTTCACGATTAAGGGATTAGGCAGCAGCGTGGATAACTATCTTACTGCTCAGAATGTGCTAGATGTTATATTTCTTCAGGAATTACGTCGTTTAGGAAGCTCCCCTTTCATACATCAATTTATAAGCAATGGATAAATCGTATGCACGTACGTCGAAGTTGCACAAAGAAATCAAATTCACAGTTGCTATAACTCAAATTAAATGTCGAATTTTTCAAAACCAAAGAATTGTAACAGGTTGTCATGCAAAATGCAAACAGCCTTTTAAACTTTTTTGTACTAAAATTTTAGTTACACTTAAAATAATGGTAACCGCACCTACTTCATACAAACCGATAGAAATTTTTACGGGAGACAAAATACACA
The DNA here is from genome assembly GCA_018245595.1 of Microceris scylla. NCBI lineage: Eukaryota > Metazoa > Arthropoda > Insecta > Lepidoptera > Hesperiidae > Microceris > Microceris scylla. The sequence goes on from DWDT01000658.1 coordinate 17,365, forward strand.
TACATTAATTTGGTAACGTATGTGTAATAAAAATAACCACATGGACACATTTGTATGGGGGTACATATTAAAATTTGAGATGCACGTACGTACGTGTGAGCCTTACAATAATTAAACCACCCTTTCATTGGCGGGGGCCTGTGCTAAGGGCAGGATGAAGGGGAAGGGGAGGGGGGTTGTTATTTTCCATATTTAATAAAATAATATAAAAATTAAAATATTCCACCCGCGTCCGTCCGTGTATCGCGATCGGTGCCCCGGACAGATATTTTTATTTCGTCGTTTTGTTTACGTGAGCGGAGACGGCGGAAGATTACGCGGGTACACGTATTGCGTTCAAATTATTGTTTGGATATATATATATTTGTTCCGCGGCCGGAATGCTAAATAACTTGAGGACTGCTATTGTAAATCTGCGCTGTTTTATGCTAGTACTACGTTTTCGTTTCAATAACAGATATGCGTACAGGTTAGAAATGACGTGATGAAAACATGGGTCTATGCTTGATCAAATTTTTCTAAAACATGACATTACATAATTACATCCCCCTGCCAAGTCCCTTAAGGGGTACATAGCGAGCACTGTGTGCTAAATATATTCTTCGGATCTGCCTTGTTTCTTCGACGTTCCCCATTCTTTTCATCCACGCACTCCGTTTTAATAGAGATCTGACTGTCTCATCGGCCAGTATCTGACCTATTTTGTCAACGCAGATAAATCTTGGTTTCACTCGGCACTTGCATCCTTCATATTCGCATTGTTTACCTGTTTTGTCAATATGTTATAAATATATACAATACTACTGAAGTACAGATAAGGTTTTATAATATAAATAAAATATTCATGATTATAAATGTACCAATTTAACTCACGTGGGATTTCGGGATGGCAATTAAAAATAAACTGAAAAGACATCTTAATTTTTATGCTACAAGCAATACCGGTACAAGTGTGCAGTATGAATCCTACAGCTACTCGACGCTAGATGGCGCCAGGTGTATGTTTGGCTGTAATGAACATTCGTTGTGGGATAAGATTATTTCCATGTACATATTTTTTTGAAAATAAATGACGATTTCAGTGGATAATTATTACTACTTTTTAGTATGTTCACTGGCGTTCTTTATTATTTTTGGAAAATGTTTTTTTTTTGCTTTACATCTATATTTATGATAATGTAACGGCCTGTGTGTATGAACAGAGTGATGTAGGTAGGAAGTCCATGAGAATTAAAGATATCTGGCATTCGTCAGCCTAAGCCAATAATGATAATCATCATTATTATTTTTCTTATACTTTAATGTATAAAACGTAACATCATGCCTGTAATCTCTGGAAGGGTAGGCAGATGAGTGTATTACATTCCCCCCATTTCACCAGTTACATTTAAGTCCCATGGAATACGTGGTGAGCCTATTGCCATACACCGGGCACAGATCCACACTCCGAGTCACTACCTACTAGAAATTATAAATTAAAAAAACAATCGTACCAGGCCCGCGATTAGACCCCAATCCCTTCCGATCAATTATAATCTATCTCATTTAATTATAATTTTCTATAATTATTTACCTATACAGTATATTCTTTATTGTATCACCTTAAAGCCAGTTAGCGTATATATGAGGCGGCATTATTTCTATTTCCAACATAAACTATGATTGACCTATAATTTATTCTAGGAATATAAATTCTAAAAATAAATTTTCTAAAAGTAAGTTGTTCAGATTGACTTTTTCCTATGACTATCATAATATTATAATTTCTGTTCTTCAGCTCTCCACTATAAGACCTAGCGTTCTACTATTGACTCTAATACCACGATATATTTAATTCAATGATTTTATTTTGACTACACAAACATTAGCATAATGATATTCATCATCGTCATCATCAGCGCCCTTATAGCGTTCCACTACTGAACATCATCTCTCAAAATGAAAAAACTTAAGACCATAATCTGCTGGTCAAGTGTGTGTTGAGAGATTAGCGGAAGGCATTGAATTAGGCGTACAACAATAACACCATCAGCCTATCTTAGTCCACTGCTGGACATAGGCCTCCCCTAAAAGGTGGTTTATGCCCGTAATCTCCACGCTGGG
>DWDT01000659.1:0-19464 GCA_018245595.1 Microceris scylla
CAACCACCATCTCAGGAGTCCGAGCCAACCTCACCTGCACGCGGTGCACCCTGCTATAACAGACGAGGCTCTGGTAACCGTCTGATTGCAGTATAGCGCAGCCTAAATAGGCACGATTGAATGCCCTGGCCACGGACGGGCAGCAGCGTCGGTGGTGCGGAAAGCTGTGCCCTGCGATCTGCAACCCACATGCCCAGCGTGGAGATTACGGGCATAAAACCTCTTTTGGGGGAGGTCTATGTCCAGCAATGGACTGAAATAGGCTGATGATGATGATATCACTTATGTATGTATGTGCTTACTTGTTGTATTGTCACTGGAGTCATATAAGCGACTACCACACACTCTCACCATCACCTAGAGTTAACTCAAAGAGAATCCATTAAATACACTCTTGTATTCCTAAGTTTGGGTGTAACATAACAATATATATAATTTATATTTATTGAAATTTTAAACATTGGGTTACGATTTAGTTTTAAAGTTTAAGTTTCTCCTTATGAGTAATTTTCAAAGTTACAAAGAATCGAAATGGGCGGTAAATAGGTCCTGTGAATATTATTAAGTGTATTACTATTTGAAAACTTCTTGGGCCGCGATTCGTGTTTCGTTCTAATACAAATCCCAATAAAATACACAAATTTCGACAGTAAACAGATTTCACTAAACATAAAAATATTCTCATTCAGAACGGTGACGCAAGTACACCACTGTGCCTACCTGTAGCTACTTACATAATTTCCTAGAAATCGGTGAAATTTGAAGAATAATGGAGTCACTTGAGCCTCAGCCTGTTTTGCCAAAATCAGATTATAATTAAAAAGAACTCGTAGAAACGTTTCATCCATCGACGAAACTCTATCTTCGCGAAATTAGATCCGAGCCGACCTCAGATCGCCGACTGCGAGTTTTGTGAAATATTTTTTTATAAAAATATAAGGTAAATATTGTTCGTAACAGCTGGAGGTACTTAATACTAGATAATACATGCACCGAGAAGTATCTTAGGTTGAACATTTTCTGTTACAATCCTTTTTTAAAATTGGACAAACATTAAACGGCCTGCAGGCGCCGTTCTTTATATTAACTTTCTGCTGCTACTGCTCGACACAAAAAGCATAATTCCTCAGTTCCTGTAAGAATTACATAATTAGATCCCTCATTAATTACTCAAGGTTTGAGTTCTGAGCGAGAGAAGTTAAACGAACCCGTTTGTAAGAGTTTAATTTGTTGAGGTTTGAGAGTCTATCGCGACCTTTGGTCTACAATATGAAATGCTAAATTTAACCTAGAATTGACAGTTCAGTTCATATGACAGTTCGCCTGTATATGTTAGATGTCTGTTTGTATCTCTCTCTGTTTATATCTCCATGTTTTATTGCATTATAACAATTTTAACGCATGCACATATCAAAATATTGACTTCAACGGTACTAATATTATCACTACTATTATTATAACGGCAGGTCCCTTATAGGGTACTTAGCGTGCTCGAAATACTGTTCCAAACACTGTCTCCAAATATTGTTATGTACTTCTACATTCATCACTTATCTTTACGCCCGTATACCACAAAAAAATAATTTATATGAAAGGTGTAAAAGTTGATGACGAAAGGGGATTGTTTTTTCGATACAGATTTAGAGAAAGGTTTAAAAAATCAATGTGCGGTGCTGGTAACGGGCTGGCAACTTGATCGCTTTAACACCTTGACAAATATGGGTTACTGGTATGTCGGCACCGGTATTGCGAACTGTTTTACGTCAAAAGCGATTTTTTACGTCAATTACCAAAAAATCGAACGGGTGTTGTGCTGAAAGGTGACACCATCCGGTGCTGTAGCCGATCGTTCTTTTTAAAGCTCCACGGCGGCGAACGTCACGTATAGAAGTGTTTACGATCTACTGCTTCAATTACCTGCGTGTATGTATGATTCACATCTAACGTTATAAAGTTTTAAGTATCAGAAACGTGTCATAAACAAGTAGGAATTACATAATATAAGAATGTATCGTTATAAGCGATATATTACCGGCGCTGAGTGAAATTTACTAATCCACTCTTGGCTTGTGTGCTAAACTTCAGGTGTAGCCCTTTTCATGATGATGATAAACAATGTCATAAATAATAGCACATATATGTAGGTAGGTACTCATATATATCGTAACGCTGATTACTCATGTGCGTGGGCAGAGATTAAGAATTTCCATTGTCTACGGTCTTAGAATCTTCTATTATAGGTAGGTACACTTGACCTGACCTTCTTTTAGGATATCTCCAATTTGATCGAATTACATGATTCTATGTGTACCGCCTCCGACTCTACCATTCATATTTATCTTATATTTCGTTATTTTACTATCATTCATCCTTTCTATGTAGCAGGTGCTTAAAACATCTAAGCTCTCTTAATATATACAACACCTCTACACAACATTATCTGATCTCACATGATCATAAAAAAATGTAAATTGGTCATGTAAGAACACGGAAATCCATCAAAAGCTTAGAAATCGATGCTGAAAAACATCGACCTTGAACTATAACAATCAATACAGCCACAAGTGCACTATTATGGTATCAGCTGATGCGGCGGTAAAGAGTTCAATGCACTTTGCATTGTTCTCCTCGCCGGTCCATACAGAAAAACTGCATCATACAAAAAGCGTGACGGTCCATTGTAAAAAAACTGAACCCTTTCGCGTCCCACAGCAGGTACCCCAGTACACGCAACCCTTTAAAAAGTGCTTACAAAAAACACTCAGGGAGGCGAAAGGGTAAAAAAGGGTTGTTATTACGCATGCGCCGCGCGGGATCACTGCCCTCGTTTTTCATTTAAAAATTTTACGAAACACAATCAAGTTATGAATCAAGCTGGAATATATTGTAAATGTATTCGAGACAAATCTAAATGTGTCAAAATAAAATAGATAGGTCATTTTTAAGGAAAATATGTAGTTTAGTCATAACGAGAACTCTGGCACAGGTACAATATAAATTTAATATTCATAATTTAACAAATTGCAAATTCAAATTCTTCTCAAGAAACCATTTACCAAAGTATGTATTATGGACAATAATATTAGAAGAAACGAATTTATTTATACTTTAAACTGTTCTTTCAACATGTATGTATATGTAAAAAATAAAAACACTCCACTATTTAAATTATGCGTCTATTGACTATTACAAAAGCAGCAAACTTGAATTTATTTGAGTGGTCATACGTCCATTTTATACCTTTGCAACACAGCATGTAGTTATCCCACCGTTGGTTAGACACCCGTGTCCTCCCAGAATGAGAAGTGTTCCTAGTATAGGCTACCCCGTTAGCCGCAGTGATGTCGCCAGGTTACATACATTTTAGAATGCTTTTTGCAATTTGCTAGGACATGCAAGTTTTTCAAAGTGCCATTTACTCTTAAAAACGCACATAATTTAACAACAGTTAGAGGGCTGTAAATTAAAATATAATTCATAAATGCACTGACAATAAATAGATTAATTAAGAAAAAACCAAATAATGTATAAACATTTTGTTATAATAAATATAATTTATTTTTACTTGATTAAGTTTTACATATTTCATATTTAAGCACAATACATTTTTTCACTGTTGACTGTAACTTGTTAATTACACGTAAAGTGACGTATGTCTTCCCTAGATTCGCTACCGACCTTGTCTACGTTACATGTCAAAAATAAGAATCGATTATGTAAAACATCATTCATAATGAATTACTAAAAGTTGCAGATGACTGAAGGATGTCAAAGGAATTTATTAGAACTATCTAGAAGTGTGTGCCCCATCAAGCTGACCAAGTCTACCCAAGAGTCATATTTGGTAATAAAAGAGTCGTATTCAGCGAATAGACGAGTTGTTGCGAAGTTTTATTGCTTTAGTTCAGATCGATAAATCATAACTAGACTTTTTCTTACTGTGCTATAGATCTTATGTTAAACAGTACGTATAAAACATACTCAAAATCAAGATCAAGTTACATTATAGGCACGTGAAATCTGAACTGGCATTATTTAGTAAAATGACACATTTTTTAAAACTACATATGTTAATTATAATTTCTGAATCATAAAGACATGTACATATATATAACAAATTATCTGTATGACAGGACATGTGCCAACACAATATTTATACAATTTTATATTGGAAACATTAAATAGAACAAAATATATTACCTAATATTCCTAATAATAACCAAAAGAGTGTTACGACTGCGACAAACGTGCGTAATACGTTAATAATACATGAAGCCGTAGAAAAACATGAACAGAGCTACCAAATAACGGAGTGTAACTATAATTAAGAAAGATAAATATCGTTTATTACAGTTAGAAAAGTCGATTAGAAAAAACTACCCCTTTCACCCCACAATTTGTAACCCGTACGGTGGGCGCCGGCCCTCGCTGTTCGACACGCATAAAAACCTACAGAGCTACATAATATGGAATGAGCTTACTAAGACAAAGTATATCTTTTTGTACAGTAGCGAAAAGAAAGCTACTAACTGAGAAACGCCTACTTTATCTCGATTCATATAACCAGGAATTATTCAAGACAAGAATCAATAGACAGCGTTTCTAGTGTAGTATAATATAGGTATTGTTTCTAGACAAGCGTGCTAGATCCTAGCCTACATATCGCTTTTCATCAAATGAGATTGCAGTTGAACGCGAGCCCAAAGTTATTGAAAAGAAAAAAAAATTACCTGTAACCGGAAAATACTTGCTTTACGAAATGTTCATTAAAATATATTTCCCAGATAAAAAAATGATTTTAGATGTACCACGTTAATGTCCAAGACGGGATTTCTTCCAGCCAGCCAGTTTCCTTAGGCTTTGCTAAATTACGGAAAATGAGGGAAAGCTTAAAGAGCTTTGATAGACCTTAAAGACTACAGTTTGATCTAACACTTAATTATTTGTCACGCAAATGTATTGTTAAACCTTATTTTGTTCTGTTTATCGTATTAATGAATGTTATTCGGTATGAATTAACATAAACTGAACATAAAGTTGTTTCCATATGTTTGCACTAGTAAGGAAATAATGTTACAGTTACATAACGCTTTTCTATAATAATAGAATCATTATCGAAAACAGAAGAGCGGGCAGCTGATTTATCGGACGATAATGGTCGCTGTCATAAATAGTTTTTTATAACCCTTTTTTTTATAATGCGTGTGTGCATAGACACCCGGCCTATGCAGCATTTTAAATTAGGAAAGAGTTTTATGATTGAGTAGTTTTCTATAAAAAAAAAAAATTAAAACTTTGAAGCATGTATAATGTAACAGATAGGTGATATTAATACTTAGGGTCAGGAAAACTTGTAGATAAAGTAATAGACGGTTCAATAACGTTACTTTAATGCGACGAGGTTGAAGACTAATTGATTAAAGTTGGAAAGAAATATTGTGTATACAACGCAACTAGCCTAAAAATAACATGTCAACAACATATGTTGGTCGACCTCGACTAATTCACAAAATCAAATAATGGAACAGTTACGAGTGAGTGTTCTTTACCGAGTTAATGGCACAATGCGTAGTGCGACGCGTGCAGCGCGCAACGTGACCGAAACACTTGCCGTATTATACAATATTTTTCGCCACGACGGCTTAAAACGACTTAAAAATTCAACGATTTCCCGTTCAAAAAAAGAGTTAATATTGATCGTAGATTTCTCGTCGTGGGGTGCAGCGGCCGGCTGAGTCACCCCACGGTTTTTTACTCACCCTAAGTTATATTTTTTGTAAAACCCCCCTCTCCCTCCCAGCCCGCTTTAAAGGATGAGTAGTCTCTATGGAAACGACTCGATCTAATTTATAGGCAGGAGAAAGTACGGATTGCTTAATTAAGAATTTAAAATGTGTCGACAGCGAAATTAATTACGAATTGCGAGCTTGCAAATTTGAACCTACTATAAGATACGTATTTTGTTTCCACTCCCAACTTGAACTCACAAAGGCTGAGTCGAGAATTTAATTAAAATCGAAACAAAGAAGTGCTTTGTTTTAATTTTATGTTCTATTAAAATATTAAAATTTAAATACAGCATTATTATAATATAAATAATAAAAGGAAACACATTATTTAAATGAGTAAAACAATTTTATAGCACACTTATGTTATAATTTTATAAAAAGTAGTATAAGCGGGATGACGTATGAGGCTACTAGGCGACGGTTTATGAATACGCAAGGGTTGTTTAACTGGCGGAGAGCGCGAGGGCACGCGCGGGTTAAAAAACTGTGGGTCACGGCCAGCGGTCGTCAGTTGGCAGCTTTTTGTTGCTGGGAGCGCGCGTACTGAGGCGCCGGCGCAGGTGAGACTAATATTATTCCGGCTAGTTTTACTTTCGCTTATCCTATTATTTTTTGTAATACAGCAATTTTATACATACTTCAACTATTAAACTTCTACCAGATTTTATTATCACAATGCTTCACTTTTGTGTACTTATCTACATACTAATAATAATGGGCTGTAATTGACGTATAATGCCAATTTTCCAATCGTTCAGTTATATTAATAATTTTGAGGCAAACGCCTTCATTCTCTTAATAACCCGACACGTGTATTGTGGAAATCAAAGATTATTTTAAAATAAAACAATGAAGTATACAATTTTTATAATTAAAAACAATTTGTTATGGTTTTTCTTCATTTAGAATATTATGAAATATTTAGTATCAATATTAGTTTAACTACCTCGATAAATGTATTGTATAAACAGTTGTAATATTTAAATATGTTACTGACTCGTCAGTCCTATTGTTAATTCTGACTGCTGAGCCAGATGTTAAGGGTTCGATTCTGATCGTGTTTGTGTAATAAGCACAGTATTTGTTCTGAGTCTGGATATGAAGGAAATATATAAATATATATGTATGTGTAAGTATATCAGCTGTCAGTTAACCGTAGCACAGGACCTGCCTAGATTCGGATATGTTTGACATTATCCAGATGTACCAAGCTTTCTGGCCGCCATGGTTTCCACGTCAGATCAAAAAATAACTATAAGTTGACCAGAAAATCAAATAAAATCAATAATGATTTTCATAGTTGAGATTCGAATCAAAATTAAACAAGTCACAAATGTCCCGATTGGTTAAAATGTTTTTTCTAACCAATATAGTATAAAAAACGTATAAAGAAGATACAGAAGCGTGAATGAATTAGTTTGTTCATTCAGCAACTTATACAAAATTATACAGTAGGTACAATATGATTGAGCATCGTGCATAATTTTACAGTTGAATCTAGGAGTATTAAGTCCAAGGCTACAGTGGTACTCGAGCTGTCAAACAAATACGTAACTTCACGCCTACAATCCGAGAAGAGGTGGGTAGGCAGAAAGTTAGTACTCTCCCACCTTTCACCAGTTGTACTATCTTTACCATCTGTATAACATGAATACTAAATTTACATATAGAATAATTTGCTACTTAAAAAAAATTACCATATATTCCTACTGACTAGACTCTAACGTGGGATTAATATGGTTGATATTTAAAGTTATTAAGTTACTGACAAAAACCCGATGCAACTCCTTTAAGATAACATTAATTGTTATTATAATTTACAATCTAATTAACGAACCTACCGAATATATTATCTGTGGCTAAAATGGTTACCTATAGTTTTTTCCATTAAACGTTTGCTGACCTTTTAACACATTTACCTACAACTAATGTGTTATGGCGGTATTTCTATTTATTTTAACCAATATAAAATAAAAAAATATTGTTTAACAACTTACTTGGTCTGCGAATTCTGAATGATTTAGATTTATACCACATCAACAGTGGGATATGTATTATGTGAGGGGAGATTTATAATTGTATAACAAAGAAAATTATAACATATTATACGTCTATGAAAGTATTCAGTTAAAGATCGATTTTATTGGTAGCCTCTTTCAGTCGAGGTAATCGAATATTCTCGTGAGGTTTGCAGGTTTCCAACCTAAGTCAAGTAATTCAATCCTAAACGAAACGAAAACTTTTCCTCAATTTTCAGTGTTATGAATTAAATAACGATCGTGTACGGAATACTTTAATTGAGCGAAGTCCGTTTTGTAGGTACTGTTTGTATTTTGGCCTACATTTTATAATAATAAGTTGGACTTACGGCGGTTCCCTGAAAGAACATTATACTTATTGATAGTGCTGATCGTAATAATTAGATCTCATGTTCGTACGGCGAAAAAAAAACAATGGCGACGATGATGCCTAATGAGCCATAAAGAAGAAAACGATACGTAGAGCAGAGCGTAGACAAAAAAGGGCGCGGTAGGGGCATGGAGGACGCGCGGGTGAAAGCGCGAGGAAATGGCGGGAGAGCTAAATTAATTTGCGCGCTCCCGCCAAACAAAGGCACGCTAATGGAACGCGGCGAATGGAAAAAATGCCACCGTCCGCTCTCTGGCGACTTATTTTTTTTTTTGCGAATAAAACCTTTGACTTTCCCAAATGAATAACATTACACCCGTCGAAGTTTGTCAATGGAGGTTTTGTGCAGATTTAATGAAGAAGAACGGAGTGTGATACTACCGTGCTATTATCGACTATTATAGGTAACTGGTTTTTGTTCTTGTAGGTACATTTCAAATGTTTATTTATTTAAAAAAATAATATACATAATTTACAAATTTTCGTAGAATAAAAACTGTATTAAAATTATTTAGCAACATTCATGGCCGGTTTGAAGAACTAAACTTTTATTTTGGAATCTTGATTTATTACGTTTTCTCATGGGACTTTGTACTACGGGATAGGTAACCTTAACACTCACGTTCTATGGTAATTTATGTCTAATACTTTTTAGTGTAGACTTATATTGATTTTCAAAGTTATAAATTGCGTTGTGCATGTATTATAATGAATGTTATATTAAATTGAAAGTAGGTACTTCTCTCTATGACGTAGTCCTAGTGGTTAAGTAGCATAATTTTTCTTTAATATTGAATTAAAATTATTTCAGTCCTATTGTTAATGGTTTATTGTTCCACCGCTGGACACGGTCTCCTCCCAGAAAGAGAAGGTTTATACAGATTTCGTTCATTTTAATGACTTTACATTAAATATGGATATCATAACATTTTTTTTTAAATAAGGATCAAGTGTCTAGGAAGTAAGACTAAATAAACTGATCTAAATATGTACATATATCCAGTACTTTTTGTATGATGTGCGCACAACGGTATATCTCTATAATTTTATTTATGTATATAGGTATAAGGATGTATTTCTATGTTTAACATGAATAGAGTAAACAATGTAAAAGGCGGTTAACATTTGATTTGACTGCCTCGTTGGTCCAGTGGTTGGAAGCGCGACTACCGATTGAGAGGTCTTGGGTTAGGTCTCAGTTGGTACTACCTACTGGATTTTTCTATCTTGAAATTTCTAGTAGTGGCTCTGAGTCTGGACTTGTGCTCGTTGCATAGAAATATGCTCACCACCTATTCCATAGTGATACGTAACCCAACTGGTGAAACGTAGTAATGTATTACAAACCTCTATCGACCTCTTCAGGGACTACAGGCGTAATGTTACTCTAATGTTTAATATTTGATTTGACTAAAAAAGTTCTAATTTCGAATGAAAAAATAAGAAGTAAGGTATCTTCTCCATCACGTTACCTGAAATCTAAACTTTAGCACTACTTTTATTGGAAGTTTTACTGTTTTACATTTAAAAGAGTGTACAATCTGAGGTGTTCGACTATTAAATATTATTTCTTATGGTAATTAATTAGATCAGACCGAAGTGAAAGTAAAAGAAAATAGCTTTCCCTTATGTTGTAAAAATTTTAAACTCGTGTTTTGTTCTATCGACATTATAGGGTTGAAGGCATATTACCTTGTGGCATATAATCCTGGTTTTGTCTGTTATTATAAGGTAGCTGTCTCACGTTGCTTTAACAAAACTTATAATGTTCTGCCTCTATCATCCAGTTCGAGGGGACTGGAACATTGGTGACGTTTCTACGTCGCGAACTAGGAAAACAATGAGCGATGGGTATCTAAATGCTGAAGCTTATGGTCCGCCATTTTGTCGCGAGATGAAATTAATGCGTCATTCATTATGCCAGCACGATTTATGCGCACCCAATTAAAAGTTCCGAACGTTGAAGACTCCAAATTAGTGGAATTCGCGTACATTTATCAAGACATCAACGTTGCCTCGCGCTACGCGAAACTTCCCAAATTTAAATTAGAGACGATTTTTACAGCTACCTCCCGAGGGGGGGCGGTAGGGGGGTGCTACCCTTTCCTTATAACGAGGAAGGCCTCATGCATTTTTATGTGCTTCTTTTTTCGCCGGCGTTTTAAACAAGGGGGTGAGCGTGGGGAGAGCCGGGGGAGAACTTTTTTATTCGCGTCTTGATAAGTTAGGGTTGAAATTAGACGTTCGAGTTTCGCTCGCGGAATTCATAATGACCGAAATTAATAAGTTTCTCCTCTTCAACAGACAACCTGTGATCGAATTCGATATAAATTCTGTGATAGGCCATTAGTATTAATGTCTATTTCATTACTTATGAACCCTGCAACAAATTAGGTTGAATTAAACTTGAGCATCAAATATGTGAAAATCAGCACCTTATTTTACGTACTTAACTATCTACTGTAACTTCTACATACGAGTAGGTACATAATTTCTCTAAGCATATAAAATATATTAAACGAAACACATATTGTCAATAATCCCAGTTCTAGATTCTGATAAATCTAATGCTATTTTTATTAGTGTCCACCCTGCATTGTACGTGTAAGCCCAACCTTGAAACATTTTCATTCCACTCATTGCTCACAGACAAAACACAGCGAATACTAAATATATATCTAATAAACAGCAAAATATTTATTAATATAGAGAAAAGTGGTAGTTAAATACTTTATTAATTAATAGTATTATTTAGTAGATAATAACGTGACATTTTATTAAATTACATATCCATTGTAAAACGAATTTTGACAAGTGTTAAGCTGTAAAGGACGTTTCATATATTGTATTTACACAGATTTTTAAGTTTAAATTATTAATATTATTATACTGGTTATGACCATCAAGTCTTCCATTGTTACTCTACTAGACACGGGTCCCCATTCCGAATGCAATGAGAGAAAGGTTAAGGGCATGGTCAACCAACAGCGGGTTGACATACATTGTAAAAGTATTGTGTTCATGTGTTATGTCATATTATAAAAATGTGAGTATCGTGAACACTATCACTCAATCACGGCTTACTACATGCTTTGTGACGTATCTGTAAGGACTTAAAGTCTTGATCATTTTATTGCAACATCAGCTGATCGCATCGGTGCTGTCAATAATAATTGAATAATCGTTAAGCATGACCGTTAAAGAAATTTTGTTTCATTCGTATAGTGCACACAATTTTTAAACATATTTTTATTATTCGGTTTGGTTATTATGTTTCTAGTAATGATGGATGCCTAATATCTTTATAAACAAATATCGATTAACAACTCGCACAGTGTGCCGACCGTAAAATGGTAACCAAATAGCTGATACATTACATTCATGAATATTATATTTATATTATAGAATTATTCGTACTCATCAAACAAATATTGTACCTGGTTGAGAATCGAACCTACAACCCCTGTTCAGCAGTCTTGCTTGCTTGCTTTCTTTCGTTTTAGTTTTAATCAAGCTTATTATACTTAAAAGTTCGTACAAAATATTGAACCATACGACATTATGATATTACAATATCATTAAAATTAAAACCCTAAGCAGTTTACTTTTGGTAGAGTTCTACGTTGCTATATAACTAAAACTACTAGCTCCAATATTTTCTATGAAGAGAATTATTTACTAATATATATTAAATCTCTAGTAATGTGTTCCGTCCGCTTATTTCCTATAACCGTTAGCATTGAAAGGCGTAAAATGTGTTCGGACATTAGTGTCCCGGCGCGCGGCGCGGAGCGTGTGAGCGAAAGCGAAAGGCGAGCACATGGGGACACTTGTTGAGCTCATGTGTCAGATGTGTGGGCATGCGCGTACCATGTTTACGTGTCTTATCAATCACATGCTATCATTTGCAACGCTGCACACTGCGTGGTAAACCAATATTTCCTATAGATCGTAACAATGCTCGTGTGTTTTTCTGACGTTACATATCTGTTAAGCTGTACGACATTTTTAATAACCGTTATGAAAATGTACAATACTGTATTTTTTCGAAAGGATAGACATAAGATTGTAATAGTCTCACTTTTTGCCGGGGTATATTATACCTTCCATGATATTGTTGGTGAGTTTATTACGTAGTAAAGAAGTATGTTCTATACATCGTAAAAATGTAGTTACCTATACGTGTGTGTCTTTCTTTTGTGACGAGTATGGATCTGTTGAACTGGACTATTTTAATTACGATCATGAAAAAGTTCAATAAATTTTATTAAAGCTACTTTAAAAACAACCCTTTGCGCTGTTCATTACATAGGTATGTACCGTTTATTTTCCAACCTTACTTCAACTCCGTTCTCAAAGATGATAGGATAACTTGAAGTTATCATTTAACGTAATTTGGATAAAGCTGTCGTAATATTTCATCCCTATTATAAATTGGATTGAATCAAGTAAGAGCGGCAAGTTGGATTTGTGCAATTATGCGAATAGGAGAGAGTCATTAGGGCAATCAATCCGGCGCTGGCCGGACGGAGGGCGGTCCTCGTATTATAATTCCCGTCTAATAACGTCGTTAACAACGCACATTAAAACAAAACAAACAGCGGAGAGGCGCGGGCGCGGGCGGGCGCCATCCTTCCTCGAATCCGTGTCATTAATTTACGTAATGCGTAGGTACGCGCTATCCCCAAATATTTAAGAAGCCTCCTCCGGGAGCGCCCGCACCTCCACTATTCCCCTCCCCCACCCCCGCCCGCCTGCCCCCAACCCGCCCGCCGAGAATTATGGCGGCCGCCTTGTAATTATATTTTTTAATTTATCTTCCTTAGCGAATACAATGGAGGCGCCACCCCGCCACCGGAGCGCTTCCTTCTCGTGCTGAATATTGTATCAGGCTGCTGAAAAAAGGAAAGAACGCTTTAATTACAAGCGAGAGCGCGGCCCGCATTAAGCGTTAAATATTTGATGTTGTCTCTTTCTTGTCCTCGCGCCGCCCGCGACCCGCGCCGCCTGACCACTCGTCAATAATTAAAATACCTATTAACTCATTTGTTCGAGCCACTCATCCGTCCTTAGTGTTGTTTCTTCTTCTCGCTAGTGTGAATATTAAAACGTTGATAAAGTATTAAGCTTATGACCCGCCTAGCTTTGTAAGTTATTCTTAATCTATCCATATAATTTGTCGATACCCAAGGGTGCCGACAAGAAGCGTTGTACTCTTAATTTCAAGGACGACTTCTCCACCGACCGTTGCTAAGGCTATTTTATTTTACAGTCGGTTACAGGTTTTATCGTATTCTTACTGTAATGTAATGTAAGAACTATTAAGAAGTGTTTTTGAGTAGCCACGGTCACATGTACAATAGGTAAATACTGTACACATTGTGTACGCTTAAAACTTTAACTTCATTGTAAAGTTCTACAGAACAGTCGAGACTTACACTTAAACTTAATCGATGCAATATTTTAGATATATTAATAAGTCATTTAATTCGTTTTTGTACTTACATTTTACTACGTAGATCAAACCAAAGTTCCGTTATAGGGTTTAATGATGTATGACTTATTCTAGAAAATGTGTTTCACGGTATACTGCATATTAGTACCTATAATTAATTTGGATAACGTGTTTAATGGCAAAATTTATTAGTGATAGCGTACCGGCGTAACGGGAGGCTGTTCGTTGATTTATTACTGAACAACAGTCACAAATTAAGGCGGATTCCTTAGCGGACAGCCGTAGCTGCAGTACTTAGCGAGGAGACAAAGTATAAAGTAGCGACCCCCAGCCACCCACTGAAAAACGTCTCTAATATTCTTTTAGAAACGGTGGCATTTACGGGCTATATTTTATCCTGAATTTGCATACGCTCCTTTTTTTCGTTACCCGTCCTCTATTTTATGGGTGAGTATTTTTTCATCCGAGGGTTAAGATACAAAAGGGTAAAATGCGGGAGCGAACTCCCATAATTAAATTGCACCGCGCGCCTGACGAACGGCTCACACGCTACCACTTTACTCATAGCTCACTTGCACACGCGTAGATCGAACTCTATGTCATTGTGTTGAACCTTGAACCGTACAGAACGGTACAAATGCCTAGAAAACGTTTTAAAATTGTTAACATAAATCTCATCTAATGTTACTCATTTGTGAATTAACACAAGCTATTAGTTAGAACTATTCCATTTTATTCCAGTCTGCTGACTATTTTTAATTGCTTGTACATTAATTACTGTATAATTAATTCAAGGATAAGATTTTAATTCAAGAAGAAATTCTGTCAGTCGTGACAGTCGCGATTATAATTTAACTAACAAATTAGGAGAAATCTTACCCTGCTCTAAGTCAAATTACCATAATTGCTAATCAAATGTTGTAGCAGCAGCGGCGGCGTTGCTTCGTTCTAATTACGAATTCTAATTTCCTCTCTTGTCTCACAGGCCTTTTGAATTTGTAAATTATTGCCCTGGCTTCGAGATATCAAATGAATTCAAATCTTATTTTAAACGCTGAAATAAGCCTATGTTTTTGCATTTTTCCCCATTGTTTAATAGAGTTTTACTTTCGAGTTCATCTAATTATTTTAAAGTAACAGAGTCCTAACACAGAATGCTGATAATAGGCACCTATAACTGAGTCAAATGACCGTAAACTAATATGTAGATTATAAATGTGATTGTTAATTATAGTAGTAAAAAAAGATTTATATTGTTTCGACCAAAAATAAATTGGAGAGGAATGTACGAAATAATATATGTATATCGAAATAATTGTAATATAAAAATCATCTAGGCAACATTTATGTAGAAGCATTATTGCACGAAATTAAGCCGCTATGTATACCACATGACCAGTGGTCATGTGGTCTAACAGTGCTTACAACGTGGTCAGTAGTGCCGCGTATCGATGATAAATTCTCTATTATACTTGTGACTAACCCAAATGTTTGATTCGCCTAACGCTCCAATGGTTATACAAATGACAATTCTGTAGGCCTATAACTTTATGAAAATATAGTAATACTTAATTGAAATTATAAGCAAATATATTTCGTATTATCAATTTATTATTTTTTTTTGTATGTTTCTATCAATTATTTTGTTTTATTCACTTGTCAATGTGTATTTTATGTGTAATTAGAGTAAAATTTCTTTTTACAAATACATTTGGTTCCGTTTTAAATTCCGTTGCTGGTAATTTATATGAATTAGTTCAGGTTGGCTCAGGCGTTGAGCTCTACTATAATCTGAAAGTTACGCATATTTCAAACAAAATCTTTCATGAATCAAGAGAGCTTATGGGTACTTGACGTAAGATCTTATTGTATAAGTTTAAAATCATTTATAAAGCAACACATTTTTATTTAATAAGATTCTTTTTAATAAAGTGTATTTTACCAATTATTACCTATAAGCAAAATATTAAATTACTGATTTTTCTTATAATTATTATTACCATTATATTTTCATAGTTCTTAAACAACTTATTGTTATTTTAAATTATGTGTAATCCGCTATCACGCTAAGTACTTTATGAGACAATAGTGTTTGTTACATAAACGATCCATTAAATAATTAAAAACCATATTTTGAAAAAACATAGATTGTCCTATTTCTCAAATTTGAAGTAATTCCTGAATTATATTTGATCAAAATCATTATTATTTATTGTCAATGGAATGAAAAATCTATTCTGAGGAAAGGTGTACTGAAGGTCAATCCTTAAGTTCTATATCCAGTATCAAAAAAATATAATGTGTATATTTCATTCTAATCCAGCCGGCTAAATGAGTGCTTATTTATAGGTATAGAGCTTCATTTACGAGGGCCTAATTAACTACAATTAATTAAGTTAATTAACTAATAATAAAAATAGAGTATTATTAATTAATATTATTGTTTATAGATAATAAATAACAGCTATAGTAAGCTGGCCAACATTTGTCTAATGATTTAAACCAAGTATTCAAATAAGGTCGAAAAAAATCTTATCAAAATAGAAGGATCGGTGGATAATGTTGGTACTGTGCATTTATATTAAATGTAAATTCAAAGTAAATCTTTTGTTTGAAACTCTCAGTCTGCAGAATATATCTTTGTGATTGTAATCTTCGGTAAATAAACCCTGATAACCCAATAAAACATCTAATTGAAAATTATTGCCGTCGTCTGTAGATGTTTTAAATACTTCTTTTCGATATCCTCACGTTACTGACCATTAAACATTTCTTGGTATCTCATTGGTATCCCATTCCACATACATACAGAGCTCAGCTTTCACGAAGTAGTCGCATCAGATGGTGAGTCGACTTAGGAAAGCAACTCATGTCTTCAAGATCTTTTTGTAGATAATAATTTAGTCTATTCCATTTCTTTATGTGACTTTGCTTAGGAGCTCGTCTTATACTTCTTGGAAAAACATGGAGTCGATTAGAAGGTTGCATAGTGAGCCCTTCATATGAAAAGGAATTTCAGATGAAAGAATAAGATAACAGAATAAGGGCCATATGGACTTCATATACATACAATATAGAGAACCTTTCAATAGTAAGCGGAAAATACTCCCTTGTGAAAGATTACAATAGTTGTTCAAATTTTCTGTTAGTGCTACCAAATGTTCTGCTAGTGATGCCAAGGGCCAGTGGTACGGTCAAAAGTTCATACCTCCCATAATCCTTCTGAAGTAATCTCGGAACACTATGACATGGAGCTATGCAAGAAGGGCGCAAAAAGAGCCAAAACCGCCCATGCACTGGCCACTCTTCGGGCATGGCAAATGCTCATAGGGGACGATTTCTACTTAACATCAGATGGCTCATCTAACTGCTTGCCAGACTAAAGGTATCAAGAGAAGAACAAAATACGAAAACTATAACGCCAATGAGGACTGAGACATGCAAAATAGTAGCCAGACAATGTTACTCGTATTGAGACACGAGAGGTAATTGACATACCTCCAATGTGTAGTATGTAGTCTTCTTTGAGATATCTGGTAACTGCTCAACATCGAGCAACATCCAAATTTTGTTAAAGAACCCAATAGTTCTTCCCTTTATATGTTCCAATAAGAACAACGTCTATTTTAAACAACGGCATGACGTTTATGCCCTTTTCTTGAAGAGTTCCAAAGCTCAAGGTAGAATTTTGGACTTCGCCAGAGCCGCCGTTAGCCTATTCTTGTCCTTCATTTTCTTCTTCTCGTGGTGAAAAAATTTTTTTTTATGAGACACCGCTACACACGCTGTAGATAAACGGAGTCAATAAAAGATACTTATTTGATAAAAGAACTTTAAAGAACTCTACCTCCGTGCAAATGTCCAGTCCCACTTCTTGTCACTTCAAACCTTTGTATACCAATACTTTGTTTACTGTATACTTTGTTTTATTTTGGCAACAATTACTAAATAAAATCTGAACGTAACAGCACGCCTGTAATCCCCAAAGGAGTAGGCAGAGGAGTGTAGTACAATCCCACGCTTTACTATTTCGTTTAAGTCCCATGGAATAGGCGGTGACCTCGAAATAGGCAGTCGCGCTTGCAACTACTAGACCAACGAGACAGTTAAAATCAAATCAAATCTTTGCACCACAATATGTCTTCGGAAACGTTACTATGAAGGGATTGTGCCCGGAATTAATTGAATAGTTTTGGGGTAACATTGTCCATTGAGGACAAGTGTAATTAATTAATACCTTAGGTCTTCGGTCATATTAACATATCTTATATCAGTAGCTGTAAAATATCGCTGAAAATCAAAAGGTTATATAAGCGTATTTGGGCCAAACGCCAAAAGATTTTTTTGATGTCTTTCTTCAAAGAATTATAAATAAAGAAAGAACTTAATAACATTAGACGTATTCGAAAGCGCTGAAGCGTGTATTTTTAATTCTCTCGCAAGCCTACTTATATAAAACCGACTTCAATTAAAAGCGCGCGACAGGTTTGAAAAGCGGAATGAAGGAAAGTATAAGTAGATGGGGAAGTATGCTCGTGTTTACGGAAACCTCCTCCGGCAAATATTATCGCGAGACGAGCACGATCAAATATTCAGGCGGCGCGCGGAGCGGCCGCGGGAGCGGGACGCAACCCTCTCCAACTTTCAAGCCCTTCCCTTTGCACGCCCTACACTAATTACGTTTAGAGTTCTTAAGCGAAATTACTTAGACCCCTCGCCACCCGCGCTCCCTCGCGACCCCCATCCGGAAATGAGGCTCGCTGGAAAAACAAGAGGAAAGCGTTATACTTATAAGACGCTCGCTGTCTCTGAACGGTTCAAATCTGGGCAATCTCTGAAAGATGTTGATGTAATGATTTTTTTCTTCATTTTCGCAAACGTTCTGTTCATGAGCGGTTGCTAAGTGAAAAGCAATTAAAGCACGGGCGAGTGATCTCCACCTCCCACCCTGCATTGGGAGACCCTTGCCCCCATCCCACCTCGAAACATACTCAATCAACAAAACAGAAAATTATAATAAACACGATTTTAATATTGTGTACGTTTCACATAATATTCAATTAAGTAAATTGATACTGAACAATTATATACGTAGTTACGTTTATATAAGTCATATTTAGAGGGTGTGCCATTGATTTAATTAAGATTGATGTCAAACTATCGACTCTTCAATTTTTTATGTTTCTTTCGAATAGAATGCTATACTGTTGTACTAGCATTACCCAACACTCTTAAAAACAACAAAGGCTGTACGCCCAGATTTCTACCGCACCTTTCGTGAACAGAGGTCACAATTTAATTTCCTAATTTCCAAACATTTTTCAATCCACGACTCGGTAGAAGACTCTGTCATCCGATCGGAAGGAACCGTCAACAAGAACATTTTCAATGTTTGTCATAGGTACGTACAACAAACGCGTATAATTTCCTCTTGAACTTAAATGGCTTTGATGCGCGGTAAATGAATTTTCAAACAGCTCCTTTGAATTATATTTGGCCGTGTACTAAATGTATTAATATATGTATATAGCCATTTTCGATTGTTTATATAGTATGTATGTAAACTTCATGTTTACATACATACTATATAATGGATGCTGGATGCAACAAACCGGGGACAGGGTGCGATGGCGCTCATTGGGGGAGGCCTATGTCCAGCTGTGGACTGAGATAGGCTGATGATGATGATGAAGGGTGGAAGTTACCCTATATTAAGTCTAACGTGTTTAATCTATATTTCAAATAAGTAAGATTAATTGGTAATAACTAGAATTTAATTAGGTACATTATTTCCTTAAACGCACATACATG
>DWDT01000660.1:0-19456 GCA_018245595.1 Microceris scylla
TTTAGCTCCAATATTTAGCCCTATTAAATTGATACTAGCCAATATCTCTAGATATCTCTAGATATGCTGGTTATTTATTGTAAAACATATATTATTATCACAGGTTGTTATCGCGTCCATAATGTGTTCGTACAACGAGCCCGACTGGGTGGAGCTGGCGCAAAAGGCGGAAGCGAGCGGTGCTGATGCTTTGGAGCTCAACCTGTCGTGTCCACACGGCATGGGCGAGTCCGGGATGGGACTGGCTTGTGGACAGGTAAGTTTATATAGATATAAAATTTATAATAAACATTTCCCAGCAGATTTATAAATAATTGTGAGTAATTCCGGTAATTAAGGGTGACGAATGTAGAACTATCTAGTAAAGGATCTGGCGTGATGATCTAATAATATATTAATGCAAAATATTTTTTTCCAGGATCCCGTGTTGGTAAAAGGAATATCACAGTGGGTCCGGAAGGCGGTCAAAATACCTTTCTTCGTGAAGTTGACTCCGAATATCACTGATATCGTCAGTATCGCCGTTGCAGCTCATGAAGGTGGCGTTGTTGTATTGTACATTTTTATTAGTTTACTTTTATGGGCATATACTTATCCTAGGAATATGTGGGAATACAGTGTATATATGCACTGCTCTTGCCAAGTTTGCTAAGCATATTAGTCGTAATAGACACTTTCTTTAAATATGAGATTTTAGCTATTTAAATAATTTGGGATGATATATAACACCGTTATATTATTAGTACTCGTAATTACGACTAAACACATATTGTCTGACAAGTTATATTAATTAGATTATAAGTAATTTTAATCGAAAATTCTTGGACTGCCAGGTGGCGCTAGTGGAGTGTCTGCGATCAACACTGTGTCTGGTCTGATGACTGTTAAAGCTGACGCCACTCCTTGGCCTGCTGTTGGTAAGATAAAAACAATAATATCTTTGAATTCTTGAAGGCTTATATAATAGATGTAATTAATACAAGATTTATTCTGTTCGGTAGAGAAAATGTATTCTAAAACAACAGATACTGGATTCGAAGTAGAAGTAAAATACTATGATTATTTAATATCGTAGCTAGCAGTTACAACCTTATATAAGATCGCATGGTTTCTTCGTTACTTTTAAAACATAACTAGATTTATAGATTTAAAATAACGTGTCTCTATGTAGGCTCAATATTCAGGAATAGTCAGATTCATAATTATTAGTCGTGACAGGTAGAGAAGGTTATAGTTAATCGTTATCTACGCTTTACAAAATCATATTATAATTTAGAATAAAAAAAACTGAAGGATCCTAATTAGTATTTGATCAAAACCTACACTATGCACCGAGTGATCTCCCTCCACCCCCGCCCCTAGGAATTATCCACGAAAATTTCCGTTACAATCAAAATCAAATCTAATTTTTCAGGTGTTGATAAGCACACAACCTATGGCGGTGTGTCTGGCAATGCGACGAGACCGATGGGTCTGCGCGCAGTGTCTGCCATTGGGAACAAGTTGCCAGGGTTCCCCATCTTGGGCATTGGGGGCATCGACTCCGCGGATTCCGCACTGCAGTTTATCATGTGTGGAGCGCCAGTCGTACAGGTATGTTTGTTAAGACCAGGATTTAAGGAAGGAAGTCTTTCGGTTACTTTAGGTTCTTTTGCCATTGAGACATTACAAAACTTGTTTTGATTTATCATATCAAAACAATTTGAAGCCCTATTCTCCTATATATCCAATAAAAATATCGAGCAAGTACCTAATATGTGTGAGAACTATATTTTCTATATTCACATTCCAGATTTGCAGTGCCGTCCAAAACCAAGACTTCACGGTTGTGGAGGACTACATTACAGGCCTGAAGGCTCTGTTATACTTACGATCCCTTGGTCTGCCGGGCTGGATGGGTCAGTCACCGCCCATCTTCAAACACCAAAAAGGGAAACCTGTGCAGACACTTTATGATGAAAATGGAAAGGTACAAATTGCGGACACCTTTCTTACATATAACGGAGAACCAATGTGCCATTCCTACCTTTTCAATTACCTTTACAATTTTTTGGTGTTTCTTTCTATCTTCACAATTTTTTGCTGTTTTTCCCTCTAAACATAAAATATATTGTCAGTTCGATAAGCAAAACAGACGAACTCGTGAGTATCAGCTAGTATTGAACAAATCTGAATGACAACTTGATTAATTTTTTATTCCAGGTATTGGCTCATTTCGGCCCATACAACAAAGAGCGTGAAGAACAACTCCATAGCATCAGAATAAAATCAGACATTTTGAACGACAATAAGGTTCACACTTATGCACACGCGAATGGAAAGACCAACGGACATTTTGAAGTTCCCAAGATCAAAGACATATTAGGAGAAGCGCTACCTAAAGTGGGAACTTACAAACATTTAGACAACACTAAGCAAGTTGTTGCATTGATCGATGATGTAAGTGCGACTATTGTTAGATACAAATAGAATATACCAAGAAATGTTTGATGTAAGCCTTTTAATAGTTTCTACATAATTATGTCAGTTATAATTATTTATTAATTATGATGATATCTCATCATTATCGATCTTGTATTATTCGATTTTTAGACATGGATCATCTCTCAGAACGAGAAGGGTTAAAGTCTTCTCTGAGAATTAGAAGGATTAACTGATGGGGCTAGAGGTGTCGTAGGAGAAGTGTGAACTGTACTTTAACGTTACATCACATCAAATAACAAAATACCGACTCAATGACAATACACCTCACTATTTACTTTGTATAAAAAATAATTATTTTGTGCCTGTGTAAATTTGTGTTAAATATTTTATTTTATTTATAGGACATGTGTATAAACTGTGGCAAATGCTACATGGCCTGTGCCGATTCTGGCTATCAAGCAATAGAGTAAGTAGTCTATTCACATTAAACAATATGCTGCGTCAAAAATCTTCCTCATACATTAATCTTTAATAGTTTAACTATCTGCTATAATATATTGTGTATTAGTTCCCTCATTTTTAATGTGATGAGAGTAGCAAAAAAGCAGCCAGTAAGTCATAAATTCCACTGTCGTAAATATCGATTTGTAAGCCACCGCAGATGAGACTCCAGGAATGGGATTGTTAATATTAATATCTTTGTGTAATTGAAACAAATAAAAAACCAAAACTTATTGATCTTTCTTTGATATAATTTGTTGTAACTAACTATTGGATTTTTCTGTTAAAAGGTAATTAAGATAAACGATAAATAATTACTATAATGAATACCTACTTTACATTCTTATTTCTTGTTACATCTAGACGGAAGTATTTTTATTAGATAAATATTATTGAGGCTACGATAATACAAATGAAATAAAATATTGATTTGTTTAATTAAATGAATTTATATCCTTCTTTCGGCTACAAGAGCCATTAACACTTTTATCGAATGATTTTTAAATCTATTTATAAACCTACAGTTAAAATGAAAAATAGCCTATGCTGTATAATATAATTAAAATGGAATGAAATTTGATATGCAACTTTATGATTAATTACAGATTTGATTCCAAGACCCATTTGCCACATGTAACGGATGACTGTACTGGATGCACCCTTTGTTTATCTGTTTGTCCTATAATAGACTGTATTTCGTAAGTATCACATATAATAATTTGTTTTTTAAAATTGTCTATAAATTTAATTTTTTTTTTGTTTATGTACAGTATGATCCCTAAGAAGATTCCCCATGTGATCAAAAGAGGCATGACGTATGAAGTACATCCAGTAACGCCTTTGGATGCTGTATGTCAATAAAGGAAAAATAAACGAGAAATATACATTCATAATTGTATAAAAATATATTCGTTTTTAGATAAAAAAATGTTCAATAAAAGTTTTTTTGCCACGTCTTTTTCTAGATGGCCATAATTTTTTCATATATTTCTTCAGCATTCGTTCTGGCCCTATACCATGACTGTACCCAGCTATTTAAGGGATTCACATTTAATGTCAGGGCGGATATAGGCTTAGGGCAATTATAATGATTTACATTTACGATACCCTGCTCTTTACCTTCTATAGTTTTATAAATTTTGTCGCAAATCAAACATTCAAACTTTTCTACTACCTTCAACGTGTTCAATTGGTAGTCTCTCGACCTCAATTCTTCTAGAAGTCTTTGATTTGTTATTATTTCTTTCGTTTTGTGTTCCACGTACTCTTCATACAAAGTGTCGTTGTCCAATAGCTTCTTTAACTGACCCGCCATAAGTTGCGGTGATGGAAAATCTTCCAAAAGTACAGCGGATTTTGCATTCGGAAACCAGTCTCTTACCAATGGAGAGCCGAAATAAATTGGCACCGACCCCACTATTATGGGACGCCAGAACTTTTCTGTGATGTAATCATAGCAAACACCATTCTCAATCGATACAACGAATTTATAACGCGCAATAAATTTGAGAAATTCTTCCTCATACAAGTTGTTTAGATAATCGGTAGTAAATTTCTCTGGCAGTATTTTATTTTTAAGGCAGGCGCCATACGAATCGATGTTAATGTACTTCATCAGTTCTTGCACATACGCATCTCTTTCCGTTGACGTTTCGCAGTCCGTCTGCAGGTACATTACGGGGGCAATTTCTTTCAAGTGCACGTTCTTCTGTGCCGTCGGTACAAAAAATTTTGTGCTTGTTATATCCTCTTTCGTCCGTAAATACTGCAGTGGAAAGGGAACGTCGCTGTATCTACTAAATGTTGCAGTATAATTAAACAAGTGTAGTGTTTGCTCATGCAATAGTTCTTCCACATTTCTAGGAGACTCCTCGTGATATAGACCCCATATTGTATCTTTCGCACGTCGCGGTAACGGCAACTTGTTAAAGTTGAGGTTGCTAGCATAGAATAAAAATGCTTTCACATCATTTCTATTAATATTATCATTACTTGATAAAACGTTACACTTGGCGCCATTTGAACAGTGCCGGGTAGCCAAGGTGCCCGGGAAATCAGGCGTCCACCACACTATCACTGGAACACTAGGTTTTTGAATCTCCACCGTGTTTGTATCACTTCGCCAATTCCAAATTATTAGTAGAAAAACAAAACACACTGTGGTCCATAATAATTGGTAAATTGTAAACTGGGAAATTTTCCTTAAACCCCTTTGTAACATTTTGCATATGTATCGCGTTACTAATTTAATAATCCTTACATTATTTTTATCACATGTCCGTTGGCACATATTCGTATAGTGACATTCAAACGCCGGTGATAATTGTTTGGCTTCCGCAACACTCACTTCCTCATAGATTATATCATAATGTATACTCATTAAAAAATAAAACAGAAATTGTTTAATATGTTTTAATTTTAAGTATCAAAATGTCAGACCTCTTTCCGTGTATATGTAATAAAAGTCCATACAAAATGCGATTATGAGGTCAACATAGAACAGTCCATATATAGAGCCGATTATGTTACCTAAGAGAAATAGATTTATGAGGGCTGTAACTGTAACAAACAGTTCTATAACAATGTAATAGAATTCAGCTTCATACTGAACTTGATCAACAACATAGAGCACCATGATAAGTGTGGAGAGCATGAGAGTCGGTGCTGCCACCAGACAGTGCCACAAGTCCAGGGGTTCCACTATGTGAGGTATTATATTGAGGAGTAGTGCCACTACCTAAAAAAGATGGATATCTATTGTAGAGATGTTTCCCAATACATCACTTGTACAGAAGATCTTTGAAAGCATTTGTATAAAATATAATCATCAAATAAAAAAGTTATATGCTGTATTTTTACACAAATTATACATGTTTTTATTTAAAGTGCTAATTATTTTAACTTTATTATTATTTGTTTCCTGAAATATTATATATTCTCCATTATCTTTTATTATTAAAGAAATTATGTATGTAATGGACACATATATTTTAAGAGATGGCTACAATTAAGTTTTTGCCACTGGCTTTGAGAGGCACCACAAGGTGATAGTGTATACATAATGTACCTTGCTGTGGTACAGATGTAATGATTTAACTCATTTGAAAACAGTGCTTGATTGCATTAACTAGCACTTTTTTATATACCTATACTAAACATAGCGAGAAATACTCTACAATGACAATTATGAAATTTAAGTGTTCATCACTAAAGTTGTTTATCCATAAAAATATTTTAATGCAATTAATTATTAAATCGTGTACTGAAACTTTGTATATCTACAATAATACGAAAGGGAGATAATTGTGAAGCAAGTTTTATTGATACATATTCAGCTCATCCCTAGCAGTGTACAACCCCTTTCTTTTATGACGTAGTACTGGTCAATACAGAGTGCTACAAGCAAGTGGCAGTAGAACAGTCCGTAGAGTGCTCCGCTCGGCTCATTGTCTAACAGCACAGCAATAAACGCTATTACATTGAGGGTTATTTGCAAAAATAGGTATAGTTGTTCAGCCATATCGTGAACTTGGTCAACTAGGTACAGCACGACGAACATTACTGACAACACTAGTGTCGGCGCGACAGCGAGGCAGTGCGTAACGCCGGCATCACTCAATACGAACGGTATTATCATAAGGAGCATTGATATTACCTAAAAGTAAATGGGATGCTTACATTGAGCATTTGGCATGCTTAATAATATGTGAACATTTTAGAAGAGATGCAATACATATTAAATTTGTAATAATATTTTAGAAAACAAAATTATAAAATGAGATTTTGCAAACTACACAATAGTTTCAATTTCACGAATGTAAGGATTCTCTGGGTCATCAATGTTCTATGGTTCATAACTGCGTACATATGAATTAAAATTAAAAAATATTCTACTGATATGCAATACTTCGGTAAAAAAATAAACACTCTAAACGTCATGTTGGCTGATAACTGTCATTATTAAATTGTCAAAGATATCGTAAACTGAATGTCACAGATGTCCATTTTTCTAGGTCCTATTTGCATTAAGCCGTGCTTAGAGTGAACAAACAATAAAGTTTCTTGGAGATTCATATCATGACGTCGTTTAATTCCAACAAAGATACAATTAAATTAAAATACTTTTATGCACAACTAAACGTACAACCCCTTTCGTTAGCTATCAGAAATAAATCGAGAGATAATGCTGTTAACAGTGCAAAATAAAATACACCGTATATTAACCATAACCAAACTCTTACGAGGTTTAAAAGGAAACATTGAACGAACGCGCCAAATGTAAATAAAATTTGAAAAAACAGATACATTTTTTCCATAAACAGCGGCACTTTCCTTCGTAAATACAAAATTATAAATAATAATGAAATTATCAGAGTAGGACCTGTTGAAATACAATACATGTGTCCTTGAGGTCTTGGGATTGCAATTGGCAATAAAGTTATAACAAGTGCGATTACCTACAAAGCAACAAGTTAAATTTGAGATCTTGGTATAATATTTAACCAATATTGTGAGGACTGTTGTTATAAATACTTACAAATTCAACCAATTTCATGATAAATATATTATATTTTATTAATTCGCTCCATTTCTTATCTACTGGTACGGAATCTGCAAAATAAAATAGATAGATCTAAAATTTTTCATTTTTTAATTAGTATTTTATACACAAAACAAGACTACAACAAGACAACAACAACGAGACAAGATTTTTAGACAAGATAATGAAATACGTTGCAATTATACTAACAGAAATTTATGGATTTAATGTAATATTATTTAAAAAAGTACTATGCACGTCTAATCTTATAAATTGCCTCATGGTTTCGTTTGTATTTATTATAAAAACACATTTTTGATAGTTACCATTAATTATCATATCAGACATTTTAAAAAGTGTTTTATGAAAGTTCCGTTTATGTTACGTATTAGTAATTAAATATTTTCATAATGATGTAAGTAATTGTTCGTATTGTTATATAATTTTTTCAATGTAAAAAACAATAAGCTCTAATAAAAATATACCCTTTCATGAATGAATTACTAGCAGACTTTGATGTCTTCAAACAATTTCATTATTCTCTATTATCGTGTATAATTACGACCAGCCTGTACCAACTATCATTCAAGCAAAATCTTACTTTTTTTGTCTTTGCGTATTTCGTATTACATTATTTTTATTTCATGATAAAAATATTTATTATTTTATGTTGAATTTAATTTTGAATGAAATATAGTACGCGTAGTTTCAGATTAAATTAAATAGTCTAACTTTACATGGCATTACTGTTGTCCTATGGTGTGAAATAGTTGTCAATCAGATGTCATTACCGAGTTGGTGTGTGGCAGGCACATAAAACAATTTGTCTATTTCCTGTGATATGCATTAAATTTAATTACCCTAGAGAAACAAAACATAATGGAGGAAGAAGATCCTGTAGTGCAAGAGGTAAAACCAACCTTATATCTCAACCGTTAGAATGATACCAAACGAGGTTATGTTATTGTGCATAAAGTCTTATTTTTCGCGTGGTTTTTAAATTTTTTAAATATTTTAGATACCTGTATTCTTGTCCCAAGCTTTGGCAAAAAAGCTCTATATATACCAATATCCCGTGAGGCCTGCAAATAGGGACTGGACCGACGTAAAAGTTAAGAATGCTTCTGTGAAGCCAAAGAATCAAATGGTTAGGCTTGAAATCGGCCTACCTCCATATAGCGAGAGATATTGTTCGTCTAAAAGTGAGCAGATTGCTCTCAATACTGATGGACCACAGGTATAAGACATTTCACTACCAAGTTTCATTTAAAATTGCATGATGCAATATTCATACTGTTATTTTATAACAGTGTAAGTTAGTAACTGTTTCCAAACTACATTATATTAAAATATCTGCCTACATACCACTTATTGTTTCTGTCTTTAATACAAATTATAAGGAAATTTATTTGGAAGAATGAAAAGGAATAAAAATAAGCTGTAAAAATATTGTTTTAAGTTGTGTGGCAAATCTGAATATTGCTTAAAAAAATTTTTTTAATCTGTTGACTATTGCGATATATAACTATAACAAAGATTGAGTTGATATTATAAACCCTTTATTGTCTTATATATTGGGTGAGTTTAATACCTTTAGCATTCTCTATTACTAAACCCTTAAAAAATACACATCAATTGACATTAAAATAATATGTATCTTTGATTCAAAGGAATATAGACACTCCAAAGATAGAGAAAAGGACAAAAACAAGTATTTCAAACACGGGAGAATGGACAAAATTGTCTATGAGAGCAATGCACCATGTTCTGAGGCCAGGCATTATGCTGTTGGCATCCTGCAAGACAAGCAACTCCACTGCACACCCATACAAGGTTATACAATATTTAACATATTTTAAATTATAATAACTAGAAATACATTCCCAGTGACAATGTAAAATAAGGACAAGAGGCTATACTTTAATTAATTACTTAAGGTTAATGATTCTTAATGATTTAAATGTAATATAATTGTAAGTATAATTGAATCCATTTATTTTCAAAAATATCTCAAATCCAATGTTTAATGTAATCATCATTTTTAACTATGTTTAGAATATTTCTTATTATTTACTTTATTATTCGAAAATAAGTTTTAGGCTTAGAAGTTGAAGCAGTAACTTAGGACATCAAAATATTGTGTGTTGTTACTGCCTGAGATTTGATATTTGAATATATACCTTGTAACATATACATTTTTTACTTATAATAATTACCCAATGAGATGTTTTTTACTCATAATAATTACCCAATGAGTTGCTGTTTTTAAAATGATCTAGCCTACAAGACTATTGAGTCATTTAGTTATAACTAAAACTGTTAAACAGTGTTAAGAATATGAGTGTGACAGAAACACAAAATTACAAGAGATATGAACATAAGTGTTACCATAATTTCATAGCAGCAATAAGGTTGTAATGTTTCCATTTTCAAATCCTAATTATGTTAATCCAGGAATAGTTCAGCTCCGTCCAACATGTTCATATTATGATAAACAAGACTTACGGAAGGCTGAAAAGAACAAGGCAGATGATGATGATGTTGACGAAGAGGAACCTGAAGCTCAACCAGTTTGTATTCATTTTCTATAAATAATACTGTTTATAATTTATCATGATATCTTTAATGTTAATAATGAAAGCCATATAATTTATCATGGTTTATGTACTATGATATGACTGTCAAATAATTACTTTATGTAAGTTCTCTATGCATATGATTTGTACCTCGGACTCCTTGTATTTTTTTTCATTTTTTTCATCATCAGCCTATAAACCTATAGTGCAACTATTTTTATTCCCATCCACTGCTGGACATAGGCTTCTGCAATGGCACCCACTGAGCCCGATCTTCAGTTCTTTACATCCAACCACTGTCAGCCACTTTGCGTATATCGTCGCTCTACCTAGCTGGAGGGCGTCCTACACTACATTTGCCATGTCGTAGTCTCCACTCTAGAACACGTCTGCTCCAGCGGCTATCAGTTTTTCAACAGTTATGACCAGCCCACTGCCACTTCAGCTTGCTAATCCTTTGGGCTATTTCGATGACTCCTTGTATAGGACACAAAATTTTAAACCACTTCATTATCATGGCTTTTCCACGAATACTTCAGGCTAATTTGACCAGATATCTTTTTGAATTACCTGGCATGTCATTTTTAAGTAGATATATAAATTGAATTCTGTGTGGTTTCCACAGTAATTTTTTACCTGTCTAATATGAATATTCTTTCACATAGATTACTGTGAAATTCGCACGGCAAGAGACCGAGGTGGCCAAGAAGGCGAAACAGAAGTCCTACGAGACCATGTCACAGCGTATCTCCGACGAACCCTGGTTAGACGCCATGTGGAAAAACTCACAAAGTTCCAATGCTGAGGTAATTTTTTATTACAACACATTGTATTGGATTTTTTTTTTCATTTATAAATTACTATAACCGATCAATCAAAAAGTCTTGATGTTGTAACCGATTTTTATTTTCTCGATATTCGTTTTAGTAGCTAGATTTGTACTAATTAATGTGTAAGGGGAAATATAATAGTTGTTTCATATCAAAGCTTCTTGTTACGGGCTTTATAATATAAATTTAAGGAACTGTAAAATATCGTGTAGTTGTGAACTTGTGACGTAACAATCCATTTTCGATCTTATGTCAACAACTGGAGCATAACCTAATAAAAATACATAATTTGTTTTTTGTTTTAGTTTCTATTAGTGAGATTTTAATATTAAATGTAATTTAAGACTATGGTTGTGTTTGTATGTGATAGTTTCTTATTATAACATTGCTATTAAATATAATGTAAAAAACGGTAAAAACTCCTGCAGATCTCGTAGTGATGTGAGGTGACAATCGATTTTCGACCTTTTGTCGACAGTTGGAACGCCTCAAGCTCTTCAGCGCAAATACATCAGACGGATCTGCGTTGACGCTACCCGCTCGTGAATATGTTCGTGCGCTGGTACCGCCTCACGAGGAAGACGAGCAAGTCCCTGAAAAGCAGGTCTCGCTGCAGGATCAGGTCAAGGAATTGTTAAACAACGGTGAGTATTTTATTATCACATATGATATCTAGTAGTGTTAATAACGTACCGATTCGCGTATAACAGGTCCCAAAGAGAGAACTGTTAGTGGGTCAAAATATAATAATGGAGAAGGATGAAAATTGTTTGCCATGTACATAGGTACTTTTACTGAGGTGAGAGTACTACATTATTCAGTCTGCTTCTTAGTGGAAATAAAGGTTGACAAGATGTTGTAGTACATCAACTACATGTGACTAAATGGTAATGTATACTTGCAGCGAAGCTGCTGACGTTCGGCGAGATCCGGTCGCTGCTGAAGGTGGCGGAGGGCGCGGCGGGCGAGGCGGCGCTGCTGGCGGCGCTGGGCGGCGCGGCGTGCTGCGTGCGCGGCGTGTGGGCCGCGCGCCGCCCGCCGCGCCTGCGCTCCGCGCTGCACGCCTCCGCGCGCGACCACGTCGTCAGTGCCCTCCTTACTACCTACTATCAAAACCACCCTCTCCGTGGAGAGACTTATGTCCATTGTTGTACCAGACAGGCTGATGAAGTTGAAGGGTTATAGGGATGTTAGGGATCAGATATATTGAATCACCTTTGTGAATTTACTGTCTATGCTTAGATCGCGTGGTGACTAAATTTGACGCATAACTTTGTAGATTGCTACTCGTCTGAATGTATTTTTTCAAATGACTAATGTGGCGTGTCACTTGGCATGCCAATAGTATCAAACTTCACTTTTAACAACGAAATTGATGTAAAACCCAATTTATCACTTAAAACAATGGATGCAAAGCAATTAAAGTGTGAATAGATTTAAACAATCTTGAATTATTATATCGTATTTGAGTGCACAATGAACATCAGAATAAGTATATAAAGGAATCATTTAAAATAAAATTTATCATAAAGAATATTGACTTTCACTAACTTCTGACAAATTTTTCAGCAGTTCATATACATGTACATATATAAAAAGTTACTAACATTTTATACGTTTTACCCTTTCTAGTTATACCTGTTCACTCAACACAAGTACATCGACCGGCGCAAGGTGACAGCCGCCATCCGCCTGCCGCCGCAGGAAGTGCTGGAGATCATCGAGTCCGTCGCCAAATACAACCCCAGTACGGGTTGGGAGCTGCTCATTCCGCCCGACACAGCCTTCGAGGAGAAGTACCCCGAGGTGATTCAGCGACAGAACCTCTATTGGGAGGCGCGGCACCGCCTGTTCAACGAGATGCTAATGGGTGACAGCGTACCTAAGCGACAGCGGAAGAAATCTCAGAGGGATTCCATTGGTTCGGACTCCATGATGAGTCCGAAGCCGCGGTGTAACAGTGTTAGTGAGGAAGATAGTGATAGAAAACGCCCAAAGAACAAATCCGCCACGGGCAGCGGCAAACGGACGCGAAACATTAGTGTCAGCAACTCGTCCGATAAATGATATATAGTGTGTGTTAGGTAACTTATCAAATTCTTAGCTTCATTATGTTGTCAGTTGTTAAGTGTTATTTGTGGCTGTAAGACGGGATGTCGAGATTATTAATTGGTTAAATAAAGGTTGAAAAGCTATTTAGCGATAAGGGATAAAAGTCTTCACAGACAGAGATATAATGTACATTAATAGATTGTGCTATAAAAAACGCAGTGATAGCCTAGTAGTTAAGAAATCAACCTTTCACTCAGGGTGTACCGAGTTCTAATCCATAACGTGCACCTCTTTACAAGTGTAATTTAAGTTTGAATATCACTTTCTAACAGTGTGTACAGTCTGCCAGCCCACACTTGCCCAGCGTGGCAGACTATGGCTGTACACCTCTCAATATGAGAGGAGATGCATATTCCAACAGTGGAATGTCAAATGGGTTGATTATATTGTGCTATAACTACTACTACTTACTAAAGCAATATTTCCCTATATCTGTTCATATCTTTCCATTCCCTATATCTGTTCATATATTTTGAAAACATAAGAAAATATATATGATACCAATATATGTATGTAGTCACTTAAGTGTTATTGTAGACAATATATTGTAATATATCATCATAAGTATTGCTATAATACATATTACAGCTCCATCTGTGGCGATCATAATAAGCAAAAGTTTAATGTGTATCACAAGTAATAAGCAGTTTTTTACACAGTAACAATGTATGAATTATGTTACATCCCAAAACAGTTTGAACTAAGTCCATATTAACATATAAATGCTTAAGAATATAATCGGTCCTTGTAAATCTAATTATATAGGCAATATTGTTTTACTTATAAGATGTAAATCAGTCAATAATGTTAATATACTGTGAAACCAGGAGTCCATAATATTTGTAAGGGTCTAACTTATTGAGAGAATTATATGGCACCCTTTGTTATAAAGATATATGATGTTTACCAAAATAATTATATAGCTGTGGGAGACCTTATATTATGAGTACTGTTAATAATACTTATTGTTAACATAACAACGGTTGACATATGTGTGGACCTATCAAATAACATTATATCAGTAATTTTATCAGTACAATGTGCCTAAAACATATTTATTTCATGACTGCTTTTTATTTATGTGCTGTGGATATTTTTCGCTGATAGAAATCGTTATTTGTCACTGGATTTTATATACCAATAATACAGGGCTCAATGAAGACTAGTAAAATCTAAGAGAAGCAGATAGTACTTTCCTCAGTTTCAGTGTCCTTGACATTCACAGATATTTTGGACCAGGTAATTGTTCTTTTTTTTTTATAAATAAATTCTTCAAGTAATTTGTACATCCATATTTACAAAACACTGATAAAATATACAGAAATAAATTGTTTTTGGAAACCAATATATTTTATAGTGTGGCAAGTGCTTCGAGGATCATACATACTCAGGCAAGTATAATATTACAAATCTTTATAGCAAAAAATTTTGTTTTTTAATACTTATCGTAATTTGGCTTAGATGAAGTTTAAAAGAGACAAAGCAGATACAAACAAAACAAAAAGTGTATTAGTAGTGTATATTTAAAAGTGTATTAATATGATGTAAATATGATATGGCTAAGCTTTCGTCCATATGAGTAGTGTCTAAAATGTATTCTATCCACTGAAATATAAAAAAGGCGGCCGGTATGTTACATTGAAATAAAAAAACATTGGGGCTCAAGATAGCGGCCGTTATCGAATTATATCGCTAGGGTTGCCATCTCATGCTTGCAATATTACATAGGCCAGGGTAACACGTTTTGTTTAACATTTACCATCTTCAAAGTGACATATATTAGTATACGATATGGATCGTGTAGTTCTTTGAATATAATTTCTATGCAATTATGCAATGGGATATTTGTTGAGTAGTAAATAGTCACTGCAGCCATCCGATATTCAAATAGGGTTGTCATAGAAATTGATCACAACAATGCAACTTTTTCTTAGAAATATACAATGCGTCGTGTCTTTGTATGGCTGCAATTCCGGTCCAAACTGGATTGTCCTATAAACACTGTGTAAAGCAATAAATATGTTCACTACTGGTATATTTTTAATCGCTCGATCATTCTAATTTTCTAATATACATTATATGTATACGTTATTAGTATTTATTTTGTGTAGTCAAATATTCAGTTTGTTGATTTTAAATGAAATACCGAATGTTGTTGGTGTGGTAGTAGCTTTCTTTGTTTTAAATGCAACACATGTAGTTAGAGGTTTTTAATATTTAAAAGACGAAGCAGGGAAATAATTGTCTTGTCTTATTTTTCTTATTTATATATTTCAATGCAATGTTTTTTTTGCAGTACCACTTAGATATTTTGTTTAATATAATTTAATAACATTTCATAGAATGCATCACTTTTTATAATAAAATTATTTTTACATACATTATTGTTAATGCGTAATAAATGTATCAAAATTAGCATGTACTTCAGTAGTTACATTTTATTAGATAATTTTCGTTTATCCACTATATATTAGATTTTTGTTAAAAATATTGTTAGCTTCAATTTTATATATGTTATAAAAATATCTATATTGTTTTTGTTCTCCTGTCAAGTTTTAGTTCATTTGTCGTGTTTTCGTTCATCTGTCATGTTTTCGTTTTACTGCTATGTTTTCGTTCCCCTGTCATGTTTTCGTTCACCTATCATCGTACTGTTATTGTAGAAAATACTGTCATAAACATAGATGAAGTTAAAACATGCCTTTACTAAGCATTAATATCTATAGAAATATTTATGTTAATCGAATTAGACGAATAAAATATAGCGCCCGATATCTAGTGTATTATACATGTATATAAATGTATATATTTGACTGGATTGATTTTTTGTTAATGATATGTACAGTGTTGTCATTAAAATATGTAATTAGTCCATATATTTTTTAATGTTTCCATAGGAGAATAATATTTGTAATAAGCACACAATTATTGAAACGGAGTACTAATTAAGTGTAGGTAACGAATTTTTATAACATTATCGAACATCATTCATATAAATATATGACAATAGAATAAGTTTCGTCGAGAAATTTATAACAACGAACTCATTGATCAATAAAGTGAACATGAATCAAGGTAACTTCACCCAAAGTACCCACAATGTAATAAATTTATAAATAATGATTAAATGAAAGCGAGGACTTATGTTTAGGTCTGCCCTTATTTTAGGAGGGAGCAGTTCTATATACGTATTGCAATGATTGAACGTTTTATATCTTTTAAATATTTTTATATAAAAAATTAATAAAGTCGATTGTGATTCCTATTATCTGTTGTTGCCACAACATTCGCATAAGCAGGTAACATTGTTTAAATGTGGTACTTATGTTACTGATAAGCCTTAAGCTTCGCTTGCAAGTATTGAAGATAATGGCATCGTTTCATTATACTGTTTTTTTTTTCATTATACTGTTGTTTGTGAGTTTCGAAACTGCCATTTGACTGACAATTTAGTTTTAATGTTATTTTTCATACATATCGATTCATGTTTGTCTTACAGGAGGATATTTTGTCATATCCAAAATAATATTAAAGAATAATATGTCACTTATTCATCACTGTTTATATATATATTTGAACATGTACGTTATTTTCTCGGTTGATGGGTGATATAAATAAGCAATCGTAGAATAAAACCAAAATGAGGAAGGTACTAAACGCGTGGTCCATTAGTTAGGGATTAGTGGAAAAATTCGTAATACGTTGCACATCGGACATTTTTCATGCCTCAAAAAAAAAAACCAAAATTTAAGCACTGTTCTGGAAGACACGCCAATGAAAGTGCCTTAAAATGAATCTGTGTTGGTATAAAATGATTCCTGCCAAGGAATGAAATAAATTTTTAGTTGGACCGAAGCGTATTCTTTAAACAAATATTTAACCAGGTGTTATGTGTGTACACAATCATGAATAAGTAGTTTATTGAACAAGACAATTGATGTGGAGCGGTCAATGCCCTTTTGACAGTTATGACTAACCTCAAATTTGGCACAAATTTGTGCAATATTTATTTTGGGGTAAACATGCGTTATTGTTTCGTTTTTACATTAAACTGTTTTATGTCTCTTTATATTAGGTATTATATTTGTAACTATGCAGGCAGGGCCTGTGATATTAATTTATGAGACAAGAAGTATTAGGAATTATTCTGACAATTGAATGACTAAAAAATCAAAACCTTTTTTTTACATTGCGTTATATATTTAACTCGATCGTTAACAATATAAATTAACAGAGTTGCGATTATACGACTTCTTTTGTCAACGTACCAAATCTACGTAAATAAAAGTGGCTTTTTGTAGAGGCAATTTACGTTTTGAAATGGGAACAAAGCTTTGGTAAAATTACCACCACGTGCCCTTACAAGATAACAATTAATATGTGCATCTAAATCTATTCGTCATTTTCAACGTATCTTTCTCATTGAAATTCAATCTAAGCGATATATTATATTTTGTATCAGTTTTTATAGTAGTTTCTTTCTCATTTACATCAACCGGTCTGTAACGCGTTCAACAAGTTATGAAGCGAATATTTAATGGTTTTTAAAGAGCGGGATTATAATCATTGCAAATGTAATTCTGTATAAAGTTGTTATTTTTTTATAGTAATGAACATTTTAAAACATTTTGTGGTTTTTTTTATTCTCCACTAGCTGATGCCCGCGATTTTGCTATGCTTCTTATATTAACAAAGTAGTATGGTGCAGAGGAAAAAATATCGGAAGCGATAATATACATTGCTAACAAAATTTATTTGCGAACAATGTTGTTAATTTCACTGTTTGTAGCTAAAATATATAATAGACATACAGAATTATATATATGTATATTTGTGAAGATAATGTATGCATGACTTGCGTGAGCAAAGTCACTTACGGGGTAGGCAGAGAGTACGGAATAATAGCTGTTCGATTCTCGACCTAGTTACTATAGGGATGGAGATGAATAAAATGAACGTAATTAAATAAAACAATTTATTAGTTTTATCCTCAAATAAACATTCACAACACATTTTGGTGCATAACAACAGTTATAGAATATTGAAAACGTGAAACAGATATTAATACAACAACTGACAAACAAATTAATACATATTAAAAACAATAGCAATTAGTAAAATACTTAACAATAGCTACATAGAAATTACTTTGCAACAATTAGCTTTGGTAACATAGAGCCAGTTGTACAGGCCGTGTCGAATCTCTTATCTGAATTACGAATCGAAAGATACTGTAGTTATTATTATTATAATATAACACTAGGTCCCTTATGGGTAGCCAGAGAGCTGCGAATGCCAAATATATCTATCCTCACAAACCTGACGGGCTTCTAGATTCTTCGCTCTCAATACACGCGCGCCCGTTTCGGACACTTCTGGCTGTTGTAGGTAATAATGAAATACTTTGTTGGCTAATTGTTGCGAAGTAACGTTAAGTTAACATTTATATTTCTATCACGGGTGTTCCAGGTCTAGAAAAAGCTCCCCCCCTCCTTTTTGATAATAAGAAAGGGGGAAACTTTTTTAGACTCCAAATGCAATATATATTTAAAGTATCTTCGTGCTTCTTCAATAAGGATGGGTGAATATATGATTTCCTGGTCAACTCACCAATGTCCCGTAGGTAAGTATTCAGACCGTGAAGCCTTCAGCAATATTAATCGTTACTTAATATATGTCTAACCAGAATACTCTGCTCAATATTTCCTAAGGTACAGAAATTCTCAAAAACATTTCCACTGACAGTCACCGATCAACTGAAGGCTCTTACCGTTATTTAACCTATGTTATTTTTGCACATTATGTACTTGTAATTTGAAAAACGCTTAGATGGGAGCTACAAGTCAACAAAAATACTGGTTTCAATTATTACCCGTGTAAACAGATTTTTTTAAATATATTTTCACAAATACTTTGTACATTGTTCAGGTAAACATGTTTTTATAATCACCTTTAATACTATAATTATTAGTATTCGATTTATAGTTATGATTTGATAATAAAATTCTATTCAAAACATTAATTGAAAATACATAGTTAACACAAACATTGATTATAGGTAAGTTTTAATTAAATTTATAATGAAGTCATTGAAACTACTGTAATAGACAGAGAAAATATTTGTTAGCTTATTAACATACACAACTTTTTCCCATCGTTATTATTACAAAAACAAGAATATAATTTAACAATAAAATAACAGTAGTGATTAAAATAATCTACAATAATAAAAATATTTAGGGGGAAGGTGGGGGGTACTATGGAATTTTAAAAATAAAGTGACGTTTAAAATAAAGCTACATATTTTCATCTGTTGCGTTACCGCCTTTATCAGTAACTTTATTACCCGTTAAAAAATATAATACCATAACGTAAATGCAACGAGTAAAACAATTATATCATCATCATCATCATCATCAGCCTATAGCTGTCCACTGCTGAACATAGGCCTCCCCCAGAGCGCGCCACGTTGT
>DWDT01000661.1:0-19454 GCA_018245595.1 Microceris scylla
CTCGTTGGTCGAGTGGTTGCAAGCGCGACTGCCGATTGGGAAGTCTAAGACCTCGGGCCGGGCCGACCGTTCAAATCTCGGGCCGGGTACTATTGGATTTTTCTAATTGAGGAATTTATAGTAGTGACTCGGAGTCTGCTCTGTGTCCGATGTATGGCATTAAGCTCACAGCTATGGGACCTAAAACGTAACTGGTGAAACATGGGAATGTACTACACTCCTGTGCTTACCTTTTTGGTGATTACAGGCATGGCGTTCTTACTGCAAGCAATATGTAAGTGATGTGATCGAGTGGAGCGCGGATCTGAAGAAGACAACGAGTACCACTGGATTTAAAGAGCCTTAAATCGAACAGGGTTGTTTTAATTAGAAGAAGCCTGTGTCCAGCTGCCGCATTCTTAAAGCCACGGTCAATCCTTCCCCTTAACCGTTTAAGCCACTTTAAATTGTAGTTGATTTTTAATGACTGGTAGAAACAATGTAATAGATTGATATACATAGGTATTGCCCATAAACACAAAACACTTAAGAAAGCTTATCTCCAAATGTCACTCATTTAAGATCGCACTTAAAATTTCTTAAATTGACACATATGTACTTTAGAAAATGCTACCACGTCAAGATTACAAGCGACTCATCATTTACAACCGCATAATTATATGAAAAAAAAACATTTGAAATAAAACTTAATTTATAAACATCCGGACAAACACACAGCACTTTACAAAAGAGATAGAGCGAGCGAAACATACATATATAATGTAGAGTTTTATAATGTAGAGAATCGAATTAGCGCTGTCCGTACTTTCACGTATTTGTTCGGGCGACCGCGGACCCTCCCCGTCTCCCTGGGGGACCCCCTCGCCGGTCCATCGAAAAAACCCCTTTAAAGTGAAAAGTTAGGCCTCTGCCTCCCTACTTTATATGTATCGTCTTCTATTTACATAAACATATACTCGTGCCCACTCATTATGTGTTGGACTAAACATTTTATACAGTTGTCCGACCTCGCAGGCCGTGGTACTGGTCAGTTTTGTAACTCTCGTATGTAATTCTTCGGATTTAGTATAACTTTTGTTCGTTAATATGTTAATACCTTTTTATGTTTAATTACGCATGTATGTTTAGTGATATGTTTGTGTGGATATTTGGTCGACAAGATGACTTCTAGTCTACTCAATCTAACAACCACCAGGGAAGTACTCGTAAAAGTAAAGGGAAGGTGAAGAAAGGAGAAGTAGGAGGAGGAGCAATCTTGAATAAGAAGTTGAAGAGTAAGGTCAGTATGCTGGTTAGTAAAAACAGGTTACAATTATTATCTTGACCATTACTATTAAAACTGCAATGAAAACGAAGATAGATCGAGATGCGGGAAAATTTTCCAAAGACATTTTATGCCCGAATTATTATCTCCACCGCACGTTTCCTCAGACACGATCACTTGTTGCTCGCGCAAGTATGAAATCACTAGATATTTTTCTGGTTATTTTTCCTCGAAGAACTCTACGTTCTACGATTATCATTTTATTCTGCAACAACAGAGCCCTCTTGTGCTCGTGTATTCACTTACGATAGATCGTCGGTGGAGCAATGTCGAAAAAAACATTATCGGGGCTTGTAACGATGCCTCGGGGCGACATCGACTCCAACATATTGAGCCACACGAACAGGGCGCAAAACACAAGCGGTGGCGATTCCAAAAATACACTACGCGATTAAGGTTATATATTTTAGCATATGAATGATTAAATAAGTATATTAGATATAAGGTACTATTTTTAAAATGATACAACCCGTAAATAATAGTAGGTAGAACACAAACCAATGACCATATATTTTTCTAATAGTTTCCATTAATGTAACTCACATTCTTTACATGGATTGGACAAGTGCTCATATTACATAACAATTTATTTTCTTTTCATCAGTAAATTCATACTTCAAGCTGAAATGGTCTAGTATATTTTCTCCCTTACATAATAGTGAACAGCCATTATTAGTAAAGGGTTGTCTAACAGAAACTTGACCTGAAGTGGCACTTATTCAGTGTGGCAATCCACAAAGCTACAACAGAAGAACTTTTTGACTCATTGGCGGTTTCAAATTGCGAGAGTCAATTATTTTAGGCTTGTGGAAGACAGCAACATTACTTTATTTCTGTATCTGTCTGTAAATTATTACGTTTCGTCGGTTTACTTATTATTTAGTAAGAACATCTCATGTGTTTCACAATCACCAAGAATTAAATGGCAACGGGTTTTCTATGTCACACGTCCGAGAGGTCTGTCAAATTAATAGAACATTTGCCTATGAAAATATCTGTAAAATTTGTGTTCCTTTCACATCGAATAATTATAGCTGCTTTATAAGAGAATTTACGTGTACGATGCAACGGAACGCAACTTGGATCATTAAGCATAAAACTAATAAGTTATAGTCGCGTATATGTAAATACATAATTAAATAATAATATGAATAGCACAGCTGTGAAAACTACTATAGTCAATATTTTACTCTTCGAGTTACAATAGTTATATGTTAAAAAACAGTCCCAAAAATATTTATTTCTCTTACCGCTTATAACTTGTATCAACCCACTGTCCGTGCCGACCCCTATCTAAAATCGTTTTAGAAATAAAACGCATACATAGCGCTCCTGTAGGAATTAGAGGGATTTCGGGTTGAACTAATAAATCGAGAAATAATAACGCCCTTCCGACCCGCTCATGCGGAGGTTATAACTCACATTGTTTAAGGCAGACGGGGTTTGATAATGTTGCTGATAAAATTATACGTGCTTCTGGTTGTTGGACCCCAGCCTCAACTGGCATATCCATGTTTTAAAGTACTCCTAGTCCACTAATGTTTGAAGGCAACCGGAAGATTACTATATGTCATCTGTAAGTTGTTTAATGAAAAAACATCTAACTGTTCCATTGAAAAGTAAATGTAAGATACATTAGGATATTGGTTACGAGGACACAATAACACACCTTTATACATGTTGAGTAATGTATACATTACTTTATTCTGTGCTTCGCTCTTGTTGGCAACTACCCTCGCTCTAGAAATAACTTTTAAAATTCAAGTAGAATTTTGACAGATACTAGCAGGGTGATAATCGAAAATGATATATTTACATG
Source organism: Microceris scylla (assembly GCA_018245595.1). Taxonomy (NCBI): domain Eukaryota; kingdom Metazoa; phylum Arthropoda; class Insecta; order Lepidoptera; family Hesperiidae; genus Microceris; species Microceris scylla. The sequence goes on from DWDT01000661.1 coordinate 3,144, forward strand.
TAAAGTTATTTGAATCTGATCAATGTTTCTTGAACTGGCATGAATATTTATAGATTCTTTCCCCTGTAAAGCATGCTTACTATGAGCTTAGCAGGAATTTTATCTATCAGTATACAACGACCAATAAATAGTCTTACCATTTCCGTGTAAGAATTAATATTAAGTCATATTTTAATCAACTTTGTATTTGTAAATACTTTTTAATTACGCTATTAAAATATGTTTTTAATGAAACTTTGTATTGTTATTAGTACGCTATTAAACATGTAATAACATCGATAGTAAGAACCTCAGGATTTCTTAGATTATGTGGATTGGTCGTGTCTTTTATTAACTGAATGGTACACAATTTGAAATAATTTTAGTACATTGCGAAACTTTATACAAATAATTAAATACAATAGTTGAGTGTTACAAACATACATTAATTATATTTTATATAAAAAAAATCATCGTAATAGTCGATGTAACTATGAATAACTAGGATATGACCAACACTTTTGGCATTTCGAAGGCGAAAGTGATACCTGACATGAACTAAGGGAATGTTATGTTCCCAAAATACCTCTAAGCCGAGTAACATTAAAGAGAGAACTCGTAAAAATATTCAGGGCGCGGAACGACAAATGAGAAAGGGTGCCACTAATGATTTGTATTTCGTAAACCGTTTTAATGCGAGCCTTCGGACATATTTAAAACTCAACTTTTCCGTGGCTCACCCCCGAGCCTCCCACGGTACACATTTCGGTAGTTAGAGAAGGGCGAAATGAGAAAAAAGCACCCCCGCTGGAGTGGGGTAAAAAATGCGTAGTTTTAGCTAATCTGCATGAGAAGAGGGGGTTGTTTAAACTGGGTTGAGGGTGGTTTTAGGCTTTTTAGCGCGGCACAAAAATGTGGAGGCAGGGGCGCGTGTGGAATCGGACGTATAATGCGCGGAATCTATTTATGTGTTACACGTGACGTGACCACCGGTTTTACTATCGGCGGACATCATTACGTAAATATGAAAAAGGTCATATATTTTATTTCACGAGTATATCTTCATTATCTCTTTTGTTTTGTGTAAACTTTCTTTGTGTAACATTACGTTTGTAAGCATGCGATGGAATTGTTGTGATTCTAATGAAAAATATAAATTGCGGATGGCAATGTGCAATATGGGCCAACATATCTTGCAAAAGCAAACTCGAATATAAATGAAAGGTACTGATGAACGTAGTTCCTGATTATTTATTACATTTGAAGGTTAGCGAATATACCTTTTAAGGCTGCCCACTGTAAAATTGTTACCGCTGCAACCAATTTTATTGTTCAATAGTACAGAGTGGAAACCTAAACTCTGGAATATCGAATTATGACCATTGGCTCATTGCGCTGACTTGCCCAATTCGGTCCTAAAATATGATAGTTGAACTTTGTTAGAAATTTGTGAAGTTTTATCCTTTTAACTGAGAAGTTAATCACTGATAAATGTCCTAGGAACAGCCGGATCTCCTCTTTGATTTGATTTGGAGGATCTCCCCTTTGACCTTGTACTTCGCAGCAACACATTATTAGATAACAGCCATATATGCGCTATAACAACTACTATTATTATTACACATTTCAAAATAATATATACTCATTAATTAGCAAGGGGACTGTCCTGAGCGACGCAAACGCGTGGTTAACGCTTCCCCCCTGTTAATATCGGTTGCTATAGCGACGGCCGATTACTGCATCCTCTCGATTTTTCGTCGCTTTTTCCGTTGTAATCAAATGAGGTGGGGGACACGCGTGTACTCAATTATCCGCAGTGAATCAATAGCCAGATGAGGGTAGTTCGGCGCCTTTATGTGCAAAAAGTTGCGTCGAAAGGCGTCCGTGTGTTCGTGATGTTTGCTTGTACTCTGCAATGAGATACTACATACACATACCGCGTAGTATTTTATATGTCGATGTTTTGGTCTTTAAGGTTCTCGTATATGTATTTTTGTGTTTATTAATAGTACATACTTTATGGAAATATATGGGTACAGTCTATATTACAGTCACTAATTGTGACTCACTGGTGTATATAAAATGTAGAAACTCATTCTTTTATGCTTAGTAACGCAAAAAATACTGTGATACAATATGTGGCTTAGAGTTCAGCCTCCCACCCGGCGGACTTAGGTTCTTATCTGGCGCACCTCTTTTTTCATTAAATGATTTACATTTTACAATAGATATCATTTGCTTTAACTGTGAAAGAAAACATCGTAAAGTAACTTAGGCAGTTTAAGAATTCTTTATAACGTTCTTTAATACGTTCTTCCTCCCGACACTTAGCCAGCATGGCATAACCCCTAATACCAAAAGGAGACCTGTGTCTAACAGTGAAATATGTAGCACTTGTAGATGATGACATAAACCTTAAAAATAACCCCTCATGTAATTAAAACATTGTTTTATGACGTACCAAAACAATATTAAAGTGATATAATATTAATTGTTCTCTGCAGCCCATAGACAAAACAGAGCGTCTATTTAAAACCAGTTACAGATTATGCTACCCCTGAGAATATAACAAAATGCCTCGAATTAACGACATAGTGTATCACTTTAAAAAAATAAACATAATATGACTCCTGCAATCCCCAAACAGGTAAACAGAGAAGTGTAGTAGTTCCGACGTTTTACCACTTATGCTTACGTCAACTAATAAACCTGCACTTTGTTAATGTCGCGCAGGGACAAGTGAACAGAGGCCCTATCTTCGAAAATATAATTACAATTCAAATTGATGCTGGACTTCCGCCCTTCTGCTAATGATTGGACAATTTATTCGTAAATAAAAACCTAACAACGTATTATCTCTGTCGCCTTGGTTTGAGCGGTAGACAACGCTAAATTAGTTTTTAAATCCACCCTTTATTTGACGTTAATTAGACAACAAATATTAAATAATGAAACATTACAGAAACGATCACAAACAAACGCATAATGAATAACATTGTACATTATACAGCTCAGTATGCCTAATTTACTATCTTGAATTGTAACTAATTATGTGACAAATAGCTCAATATAGCATAGCTTAAAATAGTATAGCTTACAATAGTTGAGCTGTAACAAATAACGTCACAAATCAGACTATAATTTTTAATGAAGCGGGTAACTGTGTCCATTAAACTGCCTTATTTGATTTATACTGTGAAAAAATTATCCTATATACTACATACTACATATGGAAAAAATTATCCTATATATTACAATTTTAATATATGAATATAGCATGATTTTGATAATGATTGGTATTTGTTTAACGGCTCTTATAAATTATATATTATAGCGTAACTCAAGCATTTCCATTTCATTCTGTTAAGCAGTCAGATCTCGCCCAGAATTTGTGATCAAATTAACAATTAACGTACAAACTCTACTTTAACTTAAGTTCCAGAAGGCTTCGACAGCCAATAGACGTCCTAAGTCAGCTTTAAATGGAATTCCCTCAGTATTCTGTTTTAAGCCGAAAAATAAACTAGGACCTGAGCCATCTCGCGATGTTCCTCGATACTTTTTGCTTGCTCATTTCATAGCTCCAGTTTCATTGTAGTTCTTGACAATAACCACCCTCCTAGCTAAAAACCGTTTAGTATTATATCCACCCAAGAGATGGCGCTTTGAAAAGAGCAAAGAAAAACTGATTATAAAATTTGTTACAACAGCGCCATCTAGTTGATTAACGGTGAGTTATTGAGAAGAGAAAATAATTTATACTGATATTATAAATTAAAGTATTACAGTTTATCTGTTAGACTTTCGCAGCTCTTTTCAATAATTGTTTTTGTCAATCTATTTATGGTTTTAAAATAATAATACTTTTTCCAGTTTCATTATTACTCACTCAAAAGTACGTCAGTACAAACCACAAAATATATTTTTCATTACGGAAATGTTACTTAAAATGTTAATATTAGTAAAAATCAGATAAGGAATATCAGAAGGACAGCGCTGCTTTGCAGCAAACACTAAAACTTATTGAGATTCCGTTAAAGAAATAAAACTCATGTATATACAATCAGCAAGTTACTTTATTTAGAAAAGTAAACGTTAATAAAACTTAATAAGAATAAAAATTAATTTACAATCATAGGTAATATCTTTTAACACTATCCTTAGTAATCGCTAAAACATATTTTCGATAACCAAAATTCAGTTGCACTGTACACACATCGATAGTGACTTTTTAGTAATAATAATAATAATTTAAACATCGATACTTTTTGCTTGGCACATTTTTTTTATTATTTTAGGACGGCAATTGAAAATCAATATTATATTGAACGTAACAATTTGAACGAAATTAATAAAACTCAATAAAAAAAACCTTAATTCAAATGAAGCTTAATAGCTGTCATTACTTAAAATAATAAATTGTAATAATGTAATAAACATCGACATTATTTATAACAACTTATTAATGCGAGGAGGTTGGGCGATGTAGACCTCGTATAAAAGATCTCATAATTTTTATTTCGCATCAATTGAAGGCTTTACACTGTCACAATCGATAGCGCGTGATAAAAAATGAAAACTCACAAGATGAAAAGCATATTGGAAACTATAAACATAGGTTTCAAGGTAAAAAGCTAAAAAAAAAAACTTTAATCAAACCATTCATAATCCGCCCTTGATCCTTAACCCTTAATGGATGAAAAAAATAATAAATGATAAAAAAAAGATGCAAATTAGTAAGGCAACTTACAAACCTAATAATAAATTTATCTATAAATAAATGTATTTTAATTTGCAACTGTACGTGAAACATAACTTTCACTTTTGATAAAAAGTAAATGTATTTTAAATAAAAAACATTGCTGGTAACGTCTGCAACTCCATCAGTCCGACTGTGCACAAATTACTTTCCATAAGAAAAGTCGATTTTCCCATCGCTATTTAAAAATCAATTTTTTGATGTGTAAAGAAAAATCTTTTTACAACTTTTTAAAAATATTGCGTAACATGGAGGAATGTCAAATTCGGGATAATTAAAGTTTATTTATGATTTATTTATTTAGGTGCGTGTGTAGTGCAGAAACCTACAATTTTTATGTACATGCTTATTATGAAATATGTATAATTAAATTTAATTAAATCAAATAAAATATTTATTACTTACAGCCATACTGTCAACATCAGACACAATAGTTTCTCCACCCAATAGAACAGTGTTAAAACGAAAATATTCTCTCATTTATAAATACATATATACTGATTGACAGAAAAATCTCTGAAACGTTCAGACTTAAAAATAAATAAACTACAGACAAATTTAAAGCAGTAATAATACTGAACAAATATTACCCAACCTCCTCAACATTAGCACATAAAAAAATATAATTACATGGATAAACATAACAAATGAAATACACTTATTACATCAAATTTCTATACGCTATAGCGAAATTGGTGTAACTTTGGTTTAAAGAGTTAACAACTATTATTATATTTAAACTAATTTAAACGAAAACAATATAATATACAAATGTATACTAAATACAATAATTATTATGAAAAAAATTGTTGACCGACAGGGTATCCAAAATGCTAACTATAGTTCCTCTTTCACCCACCAAACTAATCCTCTGACCAAAGTAAGGGCCAGCTCTAGGTCGGATACTCTATATCGGATACTCTATACCGGATACTCTATGTCGGATACCCTATATCAGATAGTCTATATCGGATACTCTATATCGGATACTCTATTTCGAACATTCTATATCGGATACACTATATCGGATATTCTATATCGGATACTCTATATCGGATACCCTATAGTGAACACTCTACATCGGACACTCTATATCGGATACTCTGTATCGGATACTGAATATCGGATATATGTAAATCAGAATAAATGTCATAATAGTTTTAAATGTTAATATAAATACAATAAATTGTTTAATATATTGTATACATATGTAATAAATGTTAACCATTTAAACCCAAACGTCCTTAAAACTAAGCAATTTACCCCTATATTGGCCATAACGCTTGGAGACGATTTTGATACTATGAATATTTACATGTATCATATATCTGGATACAATGAGATAAGGATTCGTTTAGAGGATATTTTTATTTGACAGTAGAGTTCAAGATAATACGGAGTAAAATATATTAGAATTAATCATTTGAAAAGTAGGACTCATAGATCCTGAGTCTAACTGTGGCACCACCACGGCTACGATTATCGCTTAGGTAGCAATATTCATGGGAGTGGGAGTGTACTACACTCCTCTGCCTACCCCTTCGGGGATTACAGGCGAGATGTTACGTTTTAGCAATATTCATTGTGTTCCGGTGTGAAGGATGAATTCCAACTCTCAAAAATAAATCCGAGGGTAGCTCTGCATCTTTATATCTACTTGAAATGGCTGCAGTGACCCCATTAACATCTAATGTCTTGCATACTACTTCCTTTCTTTTCTTACAAGTCTATCAAAACACTTTCTAGGCGAGCGTGCTAAACCCTATGCTGCGTCTGGTTTTCCTTCAGGTGAAATTGTACCCAAACGCAAGCCTATTTGTAATTAAAAAAACACACCCAACAAGCATCTGTTAACTCATTTCTCATACTGCATTTCTAGCGTTTCTTGTCAAAATTTTGTTTGCTCTATGTTGATAAGATTTACAACTAAGTGTGTCTTGCTGTCGCAAGCGAATGGTATCAAGGTACCTCCTGGAGTCGATCAAACATCTTCTAAGACCAGCCACTTTTAAATAGATAAACCACTTTTGTATTCAATAAATTTTCAGCAAGATTAATTAAAAAGTGCAGAAAAATAATTAGTAGTACATAAATAAATTAATCTTCCAGTCAGTGAAATTTACATCACTTAATAGTAAAAAATATCAATAACGAAAATTCAGTACGATATCTATAAAAAAGAGTGTCTCTACATTCTCTACACAGAACTCTACCAGATTAGAAATCATCCGCTTGCCAAGGCTAGGGTTTGCTTAATTATTACTATTAAGAAGAACATCGAAAAGTTATTTCACATAGGCTCTAAAACGATTTTCTTACTAGGAACATGATATAAATTCCACTCAAAGCATTTTGTTCTACATAGTACTTTCAGCTTCCTGTAACTACGATTCTCAAATTTTCGATTATTTCCGAAATAATTTTTCTATTATTATTATTATTTAGTAAGTAATTCAACTTTGTAATATACTGATAGTTGTTGAATATAAAAAATCAATAGCTGTGGACAAAAATTGTAATGAACTGTTGCATTTAATGAGAGAGATATGTAACGGTTACCACGTTAATGTTTTTAGTGAAAATAATTAAATCTTCGACGGCAATTAAAGTGAATTCCAATCAGAAAAAATAATACTCCAAAACCGAAATGGTTATACATTAATGGCTAACATCCACTGAATTATTTTTTTTTACATTCCATAGAAATTTCAATTTCTTAATTGGTAAACATCACATTCACAGCAACTACTCAAATGCTTAGAGTATTAGAATTATAGATAGAGACAAAAAAGATCAACGATGAACATATAAATAGAGCTACATTAGAATATCGAGGTATAGTAACAATAAAATTTAATGAAACGTACAATCGAAGCTTACGAGATTATTCTTAACACTACCCACTCGACCGAGAAAATTTTACAAAATTATCCCTAATAGTCAAATTATCTGATGCCAGACAATATTAAAGATAAATATTTTACAATAGAAGCCCGCTCCATCATCGGTACATTAATAGAAATAAAATTTATTTTTGTTCCAGCAACATATAAAATATCGTTTTTTGTTTTAAATTCTGATACCACATGCAATTACTTAACAAAATTTTTGTATCCTTTGATCTTTCAAAGCACATCCTACGTTGTATCTATGTACAATAAAGTTGAGGCCTCCATCAATTAACTGGTGCTATCAGACTTGCCAGACTCGCTCTCTTCAGTGATAGTGATCATCGGAGGGCTATCGTAACTGCTCTCGCCCGGTGACATCTCATTTCTCAACTTCTCGAACTTAGGTGACCCGGTTGACATAACTTCCTTTACGGAATCGTACATTTCAGTCCTTATTGCAGGAAGAGACGCTCTCTTACCTTTCAAAACGTCCTTCGAAAATCCATCTTCACTGATAGTTTCCATAGTTTTTACATCATTTGTTCCCACATCACCCTCTAATCTTAAAGGCAAGCTATCTGCTCTATTGAAGCTTTTCGATGAATGCTGTAACTTTTCTGATATAGGTACAGCCACACCGTTTTCCATCTTTTTTTCTTTTTGATCGTGTAAATGTTGAAGACTATATTCGCGAGCTTGTACATCAGAAAGTAGGGGACCATCGCTAGAACCTTCAATACAATATCCAGGACCCTGAAGGACATCATTTCCAATTAAGGAATCTTGTTTGAAAATTGCGGCTGTAACGACCGGCCTATCGGGATCAGTTGGTGTCTTCCCTATGAGCGGTTCTTGGGAGTTGTCATGAATTATGCCTTCACTTAAATCTTCTTTAGATACATTGTATCCTGCATATATGGGATATCCAAATGGACCATGTTCATATCCTAGTTGACTGCTATAAGAATAGCTCACAATCTGAGATCCAATCGAGGACATACTCAAATCCGAAATCGACAAGCCCGTACTTGAAAGAGCCAAGGCTCGCTTGTTAAATTTCATGTTAACTCCCGTACCATTCTCTTCCATTATTTTCTTTTCTATCTCTTCTGGTACACGGTGAATGAGAGCTTGATTTGTAGATATTTGAGGGTCGTGAGGTGGTGAATTATGAATACTCTTATTAGTTGGCCTATAAGCAGCTGATTGCTGGACCTCCACCACAAAAATGCCGTCGTTGTCAGGAGAGTATTTCATCTTCGTTTCACGGCCGTTCTTCGTAATATCCTGAGAAATGACGAAAATGTTACCGAAAATACGAAAGATGTCAAATTTAGGCAATATGTTAATTTCTATTAAACTTTTTGTGATTTTGGCAAGAGTATAATTAAATGATTGAATTTCTTTCACAGTAGCTTGAAACATTCATTATCATACAACTAATATTTAAAAAACGCTATATCAATAACTATTACGTTTCTTTCCTCAGTTTCAACGATGAGGTGGTTGTTCTTTAGAGTCATGGTGAATATGGAACCGTTGGCGGGCGGACCGTCTCCATCTTCAGCGCCGTCGACATGCACGTCGTCCGTGGATATCTTTAACTGAAACAAAAACAAATACATCTTGGTAAAATATTGAACCTAGTAAAGAACTTCCATCAGATATAAGGCAATAAAGAAAAAAATAATCACATCCATTTTATTTTAGTATATTGTGACCGAAACGAAAAACATTTTATCGTTAAAAGCGAATTATTCATTACTAATTCTGTTTATTACAAACGCCATAACGGTCTCACAGGTAAGTGACACTTCAACGAACTGCTAACAAAACGGTACAAATATTATTGAGCTAACTGAATCGGCTAATACATTCGCATTTGGTAATGCAAATTGACAATATTCTTGAAGTACACTACAAGTAATGAGACATACATTGTTTCAAATTCTTCTTCACCTTAAGTACAATGATTATCTGTATGTGATACAAATTATTGTTCGTATGTGTCTAATGTTAATTAAGAAAAGCAATAAAGGAGTTATAATAGAGTATTAGATTAATTCAAAAAGTGAATTTCGCCGTATTTATTTTCCTAAATATTTTTTTTTATTTTTCGTTTTCTAAACTGTATACACCCATCCCTGAAACTCATTATATCTGACACTATCCAAAAAAGAAGGATTTTCTTTTAACATCTAGCTGTTTACAAAGGTATATTTAAATGAAGATTTTTAGTTATCTTTAATAATTTCCTGTTTTTTGTTACTAATACGTTATTAATCACAAAATAAACTAAGCAACATCCTATTAAAAATCAAGAACCAAAAAAATAAAGGTTTTTTAATGTTAGACGCGAGATAACGAACTAAGATGCAGGCGACGATCCGCACATCGTCACAAGAGCGTCCAAATAAAGTGAGGTCAGAGCGACGCCACGGAACATCAATGTGCATGACTAATGTGTCGCTCGCACAAAGACGACGGGTTCTATCGCATATATGCATTCGGTCGGTCGCTAATGATTCCATCGACGAATCATTCACCTTCGCCCACCTCACCAGACGACATACTAAGACGACGCGGATCGTTTTGACTTTTTCATCCTAAGATTATAAGCGCGAATGTGAGTTTGGACGTTTGTCACGCATCCACGCTCTAACTATACAACCGATGGACACGATATTTCATACACTTATTGTCTGAGGTACAGAAAGAGATATAGGATACCTTTTATACAATAAACAAGCGTTCTTGATGAGAACTTAGCTTAATATGGTCGTCCAACATATCAACTCGTGCTCCCAACATGGATTGAATACATTGGTAAATCAAAATGAGTATGCCTGGATAATTAAAAAACAAATTAGGAGGAGGACTAAAAAACAAATTTATCGACGTATTGTATTTTTTATTTTCTTTATCTCGTATCAAAGGATATCAACGCGAGCGAATCCAGAAGCCAAGAGTTAGATTGGTTACAATTTAACTACATATCTCTAATAGGTATGAACATATTATGCCAAGTGTTAACGAGGATAGGAATCGCCATTGAATTTTAAACTTTCCTAAATGCTCTAAGAACGTATTGAATAAGCTATTCAAAAACTAAATAAATCAATTTTTTTAACGAATAATCGCAAATGGCCTGTTGGGTCAGTGGCTAGTGTGCCCGAGTACATAGAACTGACCGGAACAAATATTTGTACGCTGAGTAGTCGTCTCTGTTTCGATGTAAATTATCTTTATAATTGTTTATTCAGTATATCGGTGTTCCGGTTAATATTGCACAGGCTTTGTCTAATTGAAGGTCATATGACCATATATGGAGTTCACTAAAAATATTTAAAACATTCTGTTTCTCAATCGCTCCGGCCCATTGTTCGATTTTGTCCACTAATTCACTAAAAGTCATTGATCTCCAAAAGTTAGGTAAGTTTACGATGTAATTCTAAGGACATTGTATTGTCAAGTGGCAGTCAAAACTCCTTTTAAGGGCATTACTGCCATCTCAACAAACCCGTCCATTGTGGTCGACACTTGACTGAGATCGTGTTAAGTCGACTTTTTATTTATTTTCCGAGAATCACATGCGCCTACGCACATCCCTAAGCTAAGAATACTAACCAATGTCGGTTGAGGTTTACGAAGCATTTTTAAGATAAAATTTTTCTTCTCACAACTATTTATTAAATATATATTTTGGGGTTTAAGTAAGAAATTCACAAACCTTTTGAAAAACACTACGCTAACGGTCCATACTTTAATATAATGAATGAATAATTTATATTATTGTAGAAGATGGAAAAATTAACAAGTAACCCTGATCTGGAGTGGAGATAAATCATGACTATTATTATTATAAATGATAATATAATTCTTGTACGTACTATTTCCCGACTATTTCCCGACTATTACTATGCTACACAGTAAATCATTCTAAATTATTGCGTACTTACTGAAAACTAAAACGAAGTATATCGACTCTTCGTTTTCCATTTTTACAAGTACACCTGTCATTATTATTACAGGATTTTTCTCTCTCATGGTAGCCACTCTTGGGTAGCTTAATTAATGCCCAAAGAGAAAAGTGCTGTGAAAAGCACGAAGAAACGAAAAATAAAAAAGACAAAAAGATGAAAAAATGTGAAAAAAACACATAACAACTTTTTTTAATAATATTAAGCTTACCGACATATTTAAAACAAACAAAACATATTAAAAAGGAGCAAAGTTATTTATTGTACAAACGTTATATGATTTTAAAGGTACTTCAGAACGCACAGCGCCATCTATTATCAAATAATATAACCTCGTTTTAACGTCCATCTTATAGAAGAAATGTGCTGTTATTTTTAGCAAAATTGAACGTAGTTAAAAACCTTACAAATTGAACTAATTGTTCATTGATTGTATTAACATAAAAAGAAATGTTTTTATAAAAAAACGCATTTGATTATACCAATTAGGCGATTGAAAAAAATATTTAATTGCGAATATTACTTATAATCTGTATTTATTAGTTGCTTTATCTAATAAAGTTTTTTTTTATGAACTTTATCAAACAATGTATTACAAGTTTTCTGATTAACAATGAAATATACATCATTACGACTTTAAATTTACTTTGTTCTAAGAATAAAGAAGTGACTTGTTATAAGTAAACTACTTAAAAGTAGATGCACAAGTAGTGTAAGCTCGTAATGACGATAAAACCAACCCTACCTTACTTTCTTAAGTTAGATATGCAACTGTTGGCTGTACATCCCATCATGTCCCCATCCCAACCCGTAAACGACAGCTTCCGGGAGTTATGTCACAATTACATCCAAATTGACAGGGCTCATATTATTGGTCAGCTTGTAAACCTTGTAAATCCTGTATTAACATCCTGAAGGTTTCGAACGAGGATTAACGCTTGATATTTAACGATCGATTAATTATTGATCGCCTGATTGAAGTATGAAATCTTTAAACTAATTGACCATTAACAGTTTCTTTTTCGACATCAAACCGCGACCAGATTAAAAAACAGAAAAACTGTATTTCCTAAATTGTGATGTATGTACATAAAATTTTAATAATTATACACATACCAGCACATTAGGTAAAAACACACAAAGATATATGTAGGTATCTGTAAAACCAGGCCATGTCCATGGAGGCCTATGGCCATCCATGAACTTAAACAGGCTGATGCTGACGATGATGATAAACAACTATTTATCTACGAGTGATTAAATCCTACCAATATAGCATTCCAATATTCGTGGGTTAGTGATGAGAAATAGGGTATTCAGGGTATACCGTGAGCTGGCTTCACTTAGCAGATCGTTACAGATCAACGACCGCGACACAACTATCAGCGCTTCTAACAACGTATGAACTACTAAATCATACATAAATTATAATACAAAAACGATTTTTAACTGATTTATAAAGAATTCATATTTCCAATCGGATTTAGGTATTTTTATCTGTATGCAATTTTTTAAGCTTTTTGTAATTTTCTAACATATTTACATATATGTATTATACCGGAATTGCACATATCTATCTTGACATACCTCATATTTAAATATGTATAATTTAGCTAGTGAAAAAAAAATTGTAACAATTATAAATTAATAATAGTGTTCGATTAGTATCGTTATTATTCCTATAAAATGCAAATTCTTCGCAAATCTCAGTAAAAAAAAAGAATAAAATAAACTATTCCTCAAAATATTCCTCAAAATATTCTTTCACCTATAATCAATTCCGAGACGGTTATAATGTAATACAAAAAAATATTGAAACGTTCAATCAAAACCCTAAGTTAAATATTGCGCAATTTTTAAATGTCACTCAAAAAATCGTTTGTCCAATTCTGTGTTGAAAGACGCTAATAAAGGTATCGAAATCGCCCCCGAGCGCCTAGGCCCAAAGTTTGTGTCTAACTTGGCCCACGGGTTCGATGCCCGGTCGTCGCCCGCGCCGTTTTCGGCCATGTTTTTTTTTCGCCCTCCGCTCGCAGCCTCCTGCAATCGCGTTGCACTTTTTAGATGCACCTACTCTCGATGTACCTCTATCTAACGACCGAACAGCGACATGCGTGGAGCGGTCGCCAATGTTTTATTCGTTTTACGATTCTGCTCAATGTTTCAGTACTTTAAATGTCTATGAATACGTAGTTTGAATGGAGATAGATTCTTAACTATATTATCAAATAATTGATAAAAAGTTTTCTATTGTAGTTAATGATATCAAAGCGATATTGGACATGTAAAGTTATTAACAAAACACTGAGAAATAATATTAGCCTAATAAATTCAATACGAACTAAAAAGCTGCTCTCAGTCATAGTTATTTCCGAAGTCCTCCTTCATAACTAGCGTCGGTAAAGTTTGTCTCGCATTAAGTACTTTTCCGCGCTTGATAATATAATCCCCCGAAGCCACAAATCTTGCTCAAGATTGTATTATCTTCGTTACTTTACGAGGATTTTCACTTTCATTTTCTTAAATTATATTTTAAAAGAAAGCTACATTTCTATCTTAATTGATGTAGCATGATAATTACCATAATTTCATTAAAATATCTTTTATAAGTTAACCTTTTTAATACTTTGCTTTAATATTGAAAAAAAGTTGATACATAGAGATATTCTAATCCTTTTAACATCATTATTAGATAATATAACTAGATTACTAAAAAGAAAATAAAACATACAATTTATTAGTATTACTACTATTATTATATCTTCACGCCAAACATCTTACGGGCTAGGCAGAGCGAACCGAGTGCCAACAATATCCATTCTTACAAAACTGCTCTGTTTCTTCTACATTTTTCACCAACAGTCGAACATAGATAGATTTTGATTATCTTAAAGCTTAATTCCAACCATTTTATACACAATGACTCTCCACAGCTTCTCTGTTCGAGCACAAATTCGTCGCGCAGTGCGTTGCACTATACGAGCCAGTTTGACTAGATTTTTGGCAGCGCAGCGCTGCGCGGGAGTCGCCCGGCCCGCCGCCGAATTCTTTTATGAGTTTTTGATGACTTAGAGCTTTTTTTGTGCACATAACTCCGCCTGTTACATATACGAATAGAGTTATGGTATTTCGTGCGAGAGGAATGCAATATATCGCCGCTGCACGAAAATAGCGTCTTAAATTGACGTTGAACATGTCTACATCGCTTCGTGGTACATACATATTTATATACATGCACGTAATTATTATGCCGATTAATTATTCCCAGGTGTGATAGGTTTTAGCTGTAATTATGCAAATCACATCTCTTTATTTTTACTGGCAAGACTATTTTTATTATATAACACAGTTACTTTAATTAAATATTGTTATTAAGTACAAATCTTTTTTCCAATTTTTTTTATTTCTTATTTAATATTTCATGCTATTTTGTATGCAGATGGCCTTGTTGGTGTAGTAGTTGCAAGTGCGTTTGCTGAGCGTACAGATCCTGGGTTCAATCCCCAGATTGAACTTAATTTTATTGGGGTATTCTCACTTGAAATTCCCATTATCTTAGGATCTGTATTAGTGCCTGATGTATGACAATAAGCTCACCCCCCTGTTCCACGAGATGTGTAACGTAAGTGGTGAAAAGTACTAAATACATGTGCACCTCTGTTTATCGCTTCGGGGAAATACAGGTGTAATGTTATATTGTACTGTTAATATAACCGACACTAAAAACAAACGAATGGAATAAAAATAGTTTAAAAATTTCGCTCTACGGACATTAATATAAATTACATGAAAATAGCACATAATGTACGTAAGCTAAGCAAATCGGTTACCAATTTTAGAAGCACACAAGACTCTATATAAACAATTTTATTTCTTTATTTCGTAGATGCAGAAGACGTTCCACTGGATCGAAACGTGCCCTAATCTAGAGAAGACATAACAAGAAACTCGAAGAATTTGTCTTTTTATCCTATCGTTTACATTATTACAACATCTCTTAAGTATAATATTATATATTTATTCCCAAATAATAACCCAACACAAGCGTACTTCTTTGGTAAAAAAATGTATTTTTTTCCTTAAATCTGAATATTTTTCGTTTTCTTTCTCTTGTCATCATATTTCGTATGTTTAATAACATTATATAAATTTTAATTAACACGATCCTAAGGAATATTAAGTCGCATTTATATATACCAGAAGGTGTAATAATGAGAGAAAAATGTCTAGTCTTTCCCGCGTTTTCTTACAAATGTTTGTAATCTACATTCAAAATGGCGGCCGTGGCAGTTCCGCCATGGCACACAATTAAAACTGAACGCGCGGAAGAAAATTCATGGTACAGTTGGGTAAGATTATATACATACTTAATGTAAACGTCGGTGCAGTTTAGCTGTTTCTGAATTGAATAAAATTGTAACTTGTATGTTGTATAAATGGTTGTAATATCAAATTTAATCTTTTTAATACGCTTTAAAGCTATATCCCAACACAAACGGTAACACGTCAATATTGCATAGATTCTGTTCATCGCTTTAATATGCTACGTTCATAATTCATACCATAAATACTGAATGTACATACATATAATATGTTAAGGGCATATATGTAAGTACTTATTTTCGATAATTATATATAAAATTAGATATAGGTGCTTATTTCGATGTACAAGATAGTTACATAAGATGTGTAATACCACGAT
>DWDT01000662.1:0-19443 GCA_018245595.1 Microceris scylla
CAGACCTTAGAATTTTTTTTTATAAATTCGAAAGTGTGCAGGTTTCCTCACTATGTTTTCCTTCACCGTTATCAAGTGATATTTAAACTTAAAACGCACATTTGTAAAGAGGTGCGCGGCATGGATTTGAACCGAGCATCCCCGGAATGAGAGGTTGAATTCTCAACCACTGGGCTATCATTGGCATCCCTATTTATAATGTTATAAAGAAATTAAACATTGACATTGTTAATCATTTTACCATATAATTTTAAATTATTTCTAAATGTCTGTATATAATGTTTAACTTTTTCAGATGTACAGGAGAGAGTCGAGAGCTTGGCGGAATATTTCAGTAATATTCTAATGGCACAGTCGAGAGTGGGTGTGTAACAACTGTTAAATATTGAAGATGAATGTAGAACTGTGATAATAACACAATACTATTTATTGCTTTAACTCTGTAGGGCATTTAATGAGTTAATTTACGTATGAAATCGTTTCATAAAAAAAACCACGCCTGTATTACCCGAAGCGGTAGGTAGAGTGTAGTACACTCCCACCATCCACGCGTATTGTTATACGAACCACCGTGGCAGTAATTTTGATGCATACAAATTTAAAATCACAAGAATAGTCATTTTCTTTCTATGATTACTGTCCCTTCTGCTCGCCTCCACCTAACCACTACTCTTCTGTTTTCGCACGTCGCGATTATTTTCGCTATAATTAACTGCTTTTATCGAAATGTGTGTTCTAAAATTCAATTACTATAATGTAATGAATATAATTTGAAATTAACAGGAGTTACTTTAGCCGTCACCCCCAATAATCCCGAGCCAACTCAATTAAATGTGAATGATGACGCCACGGAAAAGGCTATGAATCGTGAAACATCTGAAAATGTGAGTATTAAGAGAGTAAAATAATCGTAGTATTTAAAAGAAAAGAAAAAAATAATATTTGCAGACTGAAATTATTAAGTACCAACTGTGTTTTAACTGCCAGTAACATTTTCGACTAGGTTTCCGAAATGATTTCAGGACAACAACGCCTCTGGTCAGAAGATTACTGAACTAACAAATTCAAAAATCCGCCTACGAAAACGGCGATTCTGAAGAAGCAGTTAATAGAATCGATTAATTCATCATTTTTATCGTAAATTGGTTTGAAAATAAAATTTAAATCTAAACAAGCATATTACTGAATTCAACCGGTTCGTATACATATTCTTTAAATAAATAATATTGTAGAAGAAGCATAACACGTCTGTAACAATTGTAATGTTATTTGGCAGTCGGTGCTCTCTGGCTACCTCGCAAGGGATCTAGCGTGATGATATTATAATAATTTTTAACAGGCCTACAATAGTAATAGGCTCACTCATATGCCATGGTGGTACGTCTAAGATGACTGTTGAATCATGAGAATTTGCTACACTTTTCAATATATCCCTTTGGGAAAACAAACGTTGTTACGTTATGTTATCATTTTAAAATAACGCTTTCTATAAAAATCATTACCATAAAACGTCAAAACAAAACCGGGTCACGTCAAGTCTCGTAATAAGGTAAAAGTTAAAGGTTACACGCGCTCGCCTGTTCCATTTCAACAGAGCACAGATCGAATGTCGGACAAGGCCATCGGAACCAGCATCCAGACGTCCCGGAATCGAATGACACCGTCCGCTATTCTTTAACTTATATAGGCCGATTCCTTTTGTCCCATAACTGTCTCTACTTTTCAAGGTTGAACTCATAAAACAAGAGAGGCACTGGAAACAACAGGTATTCTGTTTTGTTTATGCATTTCAACGGAAATCAAAATAAGTTGTTATTCGAATTGAAAATGCTTCAATATTGATATGGTATTTGCAAATATTAATAAAAAATCGTCTACATGATATAGTAGATAATCGTATAAGAACCACAGATAAAATAATGCAACCATAATCAAAGATGAAAGCAATGACATTATATGTATGCCTTCTACTCATTAGTAATTAGTGATTTATTCTTTATTTTTCTATTAGTATGTAAATAAAACTTAAAATACATCAACAAATCAGACTACAGTGATATAAATGGGTGACATCTTTGAAGCATCCATCACTCATCGACAACTCGCCGTCGGGACTGCGTACTTTTATTTATGTAAAAAGTAAATTGTATCTATTGTAATAATAACGATGACATTAAATAGACCTTGTCTATGAAAATTACAAACTTTGAGGATCATTTAATATTCATTACACAATGTTAAGACAGACCCAGAGAGAAGGTTAAGTAGCCCTTGAAGTCGAAGTGTATTTAAGTATTCGAGGGTGAGTGGGACTTGTCATTGGATACAAAGTGTCGTAATTATCATTGTAACAATCATTGTTATACTGTTATCATTAACATATATTGCGGTTGACAGTATTTTATTGTACAAAAAAAACCAATTGTCAGACTTAGTTTGCACTCTTTACACTTATTTCCTTTGTTGTAATTTACATATCTAATTGTTTTTCCAATTTGTAACAATCCATCGCTTATATACTCATCAGCTGGTCCCTGTTTGATCTTCATTAACATTTGACGACTGTCAAATTGTCAAACTGACTACTTGAACTATTTAAAAAACATTAATTGATGAACTGAGAGTGCTTCTATCTGATCATAGGTAACATTAAGCCTGTAATGCCCGAAGGTTTTTGCAGGGGAGTTCAGAACGTATTTCACTAGATCATAGTTGAACACCATATAATAGTCGATGACAAAATTATTATTGGACAAAAAGGAAAGTCTCAATTAACATATAATATTATTCAAGTGAACTGCACTGTGAAGAATAACCGTGAACGATAGATTATGAGCGAGTGAAACTTCACTTGGAACGTGAAGCGGCGATTAAAAGAATTTCTTAAACATAGTTTGAATTGCATTTAATTACATAAGTGCTACACGGTCATAACACTGCAATTGGATAAGCATTCTATGAGATGAGTCATATAGATGTAACAATGTTTACAAAATGGTCCAACGAAGAGTATATTACATAGTAGTAATAAATAAATAATTATTGTTTTATGTATTTCAATATATATGTACATCTACAGTTGAATACCTATACATATAAGTTAACGCTTAAACATACAAACAAACATGTTCATCACACAAATATTTTTCCCGGTAATGGAACATCCAACCATTTTTTCGGGGTTCCGAACACAGTATACCAACATATATTAATTAAAAAAACAACATATCAGTCTACATTGTAATCTTATACTACGTAAGATGCATGAAAAAAATGAGTTAGGATGTTGAAAAAACATCATTAATTTGTAGTAACTCCAGCATGACCGGTATTTCGATACGCTTATTAAGAGTAACACGAAAATACATAATATATTTCAAAACAGAATATTTCATATTATGCATTCTATGTGAACACAGAGTTGCAATAAAAAATTAATATACTCGTATATGCACTTCATTATTCGCGCCGAGGACAGGGAGCGATGGCGCTTATTGAGGCAGGCCTATGTCCAGCAGTGGGCTGAGATAGGCTGAAGACGATGACGAGGATGACGATATATTTAATATGTGTATGTAGGTACCTACTTATCTCGGAGTGGAAAATTACATATATTCAACATATTAAAAGCCCTCCCACATGCCAATAGTCGTTAATGAAATCATATTCTTGGTGAGATAACTAAATGATTGCGTCACTTGGATGAAATAATTGTAATAAATACTTCATCGATATTCTAGTCAAGGTAGGCTTTATAATT
Organism: Microceris scylla; assembly: GCA_018245595.1. Taxonomy (NCBI): domain Eukaryota; kingdom Metazoa; phylum Arthropoda; class Insecta; order Lepidoptera; family Hesperiidae; genus Microceris; species Microceris scylla. The sequence goes on from DWDT01000662.1 coordinate 3,761, forward strand.
TAATTATTGAATCCTACGTCCAGCAGTGGACGATAATAGGCTGATAATGATAATGATCATAATGATGAAATAATAATAATAAACTGTTTTAACTCATATTCACTAAATTTAACACAGCTGAGCGAGAAGTCCTGGTTTGATCCCCGAGACAGGTACTACGAGATTTTTCTATCTTGAAATTGAAACAGTAGCTCGGAGTCTAGTTTTGTGCCTGGTATTTGGTAATAGGCTCACCCCTTATTATTCTATGGTGGGAGACATGTACAACATAACAACTAAATAGTCGGACTATACCACATGAATTTGCTTACCCCTTCGGGGGACAGGTGTGATGTTATGTTGCTAAACTATGTCATTATGCCAATAACGAAATAGTTTCCAGCGTTAAATTTTTAAATAGTTAAAAGCGAAAGATACAGATGCTGTTTAAGACTACTTTATACAGAACGAGTACTTAATAAGTTTTGATCTGTAAGTTTCCAGGGATTTTATTGCAATGCTACTAAAGATGTAATAGGAAGAATTAACTATTCAGTCTCGTTTTAAATCGTTCATACAGTTCGTTCACTTCCTCGGTTTAATCCTACTTAAAGGGATTGACGCAGTATTTTTATTGCAAAATTGCGAAACTCAATTGTAACGATCAACAACAACCTATTAAACTATCAATGCCTTTGAGTTTACATAACGAATACTGTAGCGTTCGTAAACAGTTCGCTCATTCAGTCTTTGTGTGTACGGAACCCAAGATGAATGAATCGTTTGCTTGCGCTGCTAAGCTCTACGTTGAATAATTTTGATAGAATGACGTTTCAATTTGACTTTGTAGCAGTCGGTCTGGCCGACACTGTAGTTAGTTTCGTTCAAATGAACCGTGCAGGTGACAGCTACAGGCTGCAGCTCGCAAAATTCGTGACATTCCATTTATAGCCAAGAGTTAAACAAATGAGAGGGTTAAATGCGGTTGTTGTTTACGGGAACAGCGCGTATAGCAACTGTAATGAGGAAGGCTTTTTTTAAATTTACTTGTTATTTTTATATAGATTTTTGTCTGGTGAAAGCAATAACCTCGCTTCCTTTCAGAGGAGCACACAACATAACCGGTTGAAAATTGGAGTACTACATTCCTCTGCCTATCCCTTCAGGGAAATTCAGGCGATATGTTACGTTACATTTCATATTTTAATAAAAATTATATTATACCTTTATATCGCAATCCTGTCAGCGTATATCGGCTATGACTAAATATTTGCGCGTAAAAGGCATAAGCCACCCCGTTGAACCGCTAAAGCCTGTTTGGCTTTAACGCGATTATAGTCGATCGCAGAATCAAAATAAAAAAGTCTCCCGTATCCGTTTTTTATTATTTAATCAATATTTTATTAACGGCCAGAGTTTTCACTGTACATAAATTAAATAAAATATAATATTAGCTCACAGTATCCATGGGTCATATAACATTTAACATTTAGTGGGAGAACTGCACTGCTCTGCCTGACCCTTCAGAGAAATACACGCGTGGTGTTATTTTACGATATTATGTAACAATTAAGAACGAGCTTTTATAAGGGAAGTACAGCTGGAAATTGTTAAAGTATTCCCTGCGTTTGTCTTAATGCAACTAGGGACTTGAAGTATACTGCAATGCGGATTGGTGGAAACTGTAAACCCCTCTTTAGGTCTTAACCAGTATTAGGCAAGCCGAGAACGTAGTATTATATGTTCGGCAGTGGATTGAGACAGACTGATGATGAATCATTATAAAATCACCTAAAAATATCCACCACGGTAAACCGCCACCTTATGAAATATATTTTTTTTTATAAATTCTAAGGTGTGCAGGTTTCGTCCAGTTGTTTTCCTTCACCGTTAGCAAGTGATATTTAAATTTAAAACGCACTTTTCTAAAGAGGTGCGCGCCATGGATTTGAACCCAAGACCTCCGGAGTGAGACGCTGAATTCTTAACCATTACTAGGCTATCACTGCATACTTTTTTTATTATTATAAAAATATATAAATTAAGAATGTTCACGCAAATCATTGCCTCGTGGTTTTATGTTACGAGGGTACACTGGTAACGCGTACTTGGCCGGCGTGGTATACTGTAACCTTAACCCCTCATTCTGAGAGACAGAGAGAGAGAGAGAGATTCTTCAAAATTGGAATGATAAAAAGGATCGAGAGAGAGTGAATACTGAAATGTTAGTTCAGCAGGACTCTTCACTCAACAGTATCAAATATAACACAAGTTGCAAAATGCAAATACGAAAAGCAATGTACATAATATTTTTTTAAATCCTCACATTCCTCGAGATAAGCGCGCTCTGCAACATATTCCACGTATCATAAGCCTGCATTCGTTAGTCACTTGACCTGCTATTATGAAGTGTATTAAATTAAGCGAAAAAAGTGTCAGCGGGTACACACATTTGTAAAGTCCTTAGTGGGTGTAGTTCTTGGCCTCGTTCTCGCATTTAATTAAAACACACAATTCATTTTATACCATTTGGTGCCAGAGTAAACGTTTAGTTTTATAAATGCGTTCGTTCGTTTGCGAAAATGAATTATTCGAAGCTGTTTGTTTGCATGTAGTCGACGGTACAGGCTAAACATTTATTTAGTTTTGTTTATTGAGATGCCAACGTACTGTTATTGTTACATGAAAATTAAATATTTACTGATAAAAGTAAATTTCTGCTTGGTGCCACGCAAAATAATCATCAGAATACAAATTATCCTACAAATCGTAGAATATTATAGACAATTATTTTTCACCATCGCCAAAAGTTGACTGGTAGGGAATACCATTAGGAATTAAACCTGCCTTTTTTAAAATATACCTAGATCTATAGGTGTTGCAATAAAGAATAAATAAATAAATATTTAAGACTATTACAAACAACAAGAATATTCAAAATTATATTACAATTAAAATTACCACAGGATAAAAGCAAAGTTTTATAATCAAAAAATGTTGTTATTTGATTTTTCTAATAAATGTTACCGTTATTGACAAAAATACTAATCGAATAAAATAAATAAATATTTAAAAAAAAAAACATATCAATTATAGCGGTTTGTTTATTTATCCGTTGTGATATTATTCACTAGCGACTGAGTAGCATCACCACTTTAAAAGATGTTGCTCTAGAAATTCTTATAAATTTTCAAATAATTGTATAGTCGTTTTCAAGAAATTTTATACCGGTGATTAAATCGTGGGTGGCAAACGCCATTACAGGTCGTATTACTGCGCAAAATGTATCAGCGGCGCGAGTGAAATAATGACTATCAGATACTAGGCATTAAAGGTGTTGGTGCACAGTTGAGACAGTTATTAATAAACTAAATCTCACCTCAAGGAATTTAGAAATAGCCCTATACATTGTATTCGTTGTTAATTATACATATTAAATAATGTATCATCATCATCGTCATCGTCAACCTCTAGATGTCTACAGCTGGACATAGGCCTCCGGCGCTAATCGGCGCCACTCCTTCCGGTCCTGGGCCTTCCGAATCCAGCAGCTTCCCACTGTCTTCTTTAGGTCGTCGGACCATCTAGTAGGAGGGCGACGAATAAATTAATTAATTAATTTGAATAATGTAAATATATAGGCTTCTAATTGTATTCTTGGTGTTTCTTTTGTTCTGTGTTTGTTTTAATTTTAAATATTATTATTTGCTGTCTGTATGTGCCACAATATTTAGTATCTGGCAATAAAATGTTTCCATTTCTATAAATCTCTTCGAGCCATGTTGTTATCCATGCTATTTTATAGAAATAATCTTCTCAAATTTTAATGTACATAATTAATGGTAGTGGACGTGGAAATTTATTTATTTATTTACAATTAGTGCTTCTAACTATCTACCTACCTACCTCTTCGGGGATTACAGGCGTGATGTTACATTTACGTTTACTTTATGCTTAATTTTTGATATAATAACAAATATAACTTGCAATTACGTGACCGTTGTGTTAAGAACTCAGAGTCTCTTCCTCAGTAGTCGTGCTTGCAACCATTAAGCGGTCAAGGCAGTCGTATGTTTCAGTTGGAGGCAAATTTTGATCAACGACATGTATATTAATTATACAATAATATCATTATTCATTATCAGCCTACTTCCGTCCTACTGCTGGAGATAGGCTTGTTCACGCCACTGAGCTCGATCTTCTGCTTTTCGCATCCAACCACTGCCCGCCACTTTGCGTATATCGTCACTCCACCTATATAATCATTGCGATTTGTGAAATTTACAGGCCTATGAGTGCGGTTTGCGGTAAAAAGTTCCAGTTGTTTATTTTACGATCGCCGGTGGCGCAGGTGAGCACAGCCAATTACGTTTCGATCGGGCGGCGGCGCGTGCGGTCGCCCTAACAGGATTACAGGCTGCGGGCGGCTGCGCGGTGCGACGACCTGCCACCACCTCGCATAATTCGATACAGATTTATTAAGAACCACTTCCTGAACACCATCGCTCATGTTATTAGCTATGTAATTCAATTTGCGATAGATACTATCCATCTAGGATCTACGAATACTTGAGACGACACGATGGTTGTACGGGTATATGACTAGGTAATGAAATCATTATTGAGTGTATTGAAAAGACAAAAACAACTTAACATTCTATGTATACCTACACAAGTAAGTAAATTAAAGTACATTATAATAAGTAAAAAATATTATGAGCTATTCTTCTTCAACATCGTCAAGTCCCACGTGGAGTAGGTATGCCGAAAACACAGTACCAAATATTACAATCCTTACGGACCTAAAGGTTTCCTTCTCATTATAAAATCATTATATAATATATACAACAAATGTACATTTATACACATGTATGTACATGTATTCATATGTAGTATGTTCATGTATACACATGTCCCCGTGTAACAGGAACAGCACAAAGAACATCCGATACCGCGTTGTTCATTGACAAAAACAACAACTTGTGGGCGGCATTGATGCGAAAATTGCGATATCAGAACGACAGTGGAAATGTAACGTTTCTTTGTAACGTCACGGCACGTTTGAAAATTGAAATAAAATAACGGAAAATAATGCAGTACTTTTGCTGCTGAGTTAAATATTGACTGTTCAACACTGAATTAATATTTCTGTTCCTTTCATTCTGTCAGCCGTTCATTATTACATGTTTCTTTTTATGTTTTCATACTGAATTCAATCGTGTGTGTAACTCTTAATTCACAATGTTCCCTCATGAATGTAACTATAATTTACTATTTTTTGTATTATCACAGCAGTTTCCTTATAGGGTTGACTGAGAGTGCCGAATGCCAAATATTAATTGTAATGTTAATTATGTCAATTATTTACTAGGTTTTTATTTTGTAAATAATTTTCAAAAGGAAACCAATGGGTTTATATTGATTATTGAATCTGTTCTCAGTCGCATGTTAGACTAAGGCCTGTCTTAATAAGCGCCAATGCGCTCTGTCTTCAGCTTGCCGCATCCAGCTTCTACCTGCAGTGATACGCAGACCATCATCCGGCTTGTTTATATACAACATAAACATCGTCTTTTATAGACACTTTATTAACTAATAATTAAGCTAACACAAAAATATAACAAGTAACTGCACTTCAATCATTTACATTATAAAATAAAATAAAATAAAAAATTATTCTCGATCAGTGTGTGACGTGTGGTTGCCGTCGAGGCCTAAGCTCGAAAGATTTATATCTGCATGTACCGCATCTTTCAGACCGCTGCAACCGCAAGCAGTCCTACTTAAAGGCAAAAATAGATGCAGTGGCGGTGCTTCCGCCTAAACAAAGGGTTGTGCAATTTTTTTACGACCGCTTTGTACATAAATAGAAACAGAATTCAAAGTATTACATCTACAATGTGTTCTATAAATAATAAGCAATTCCATTAACAAAATAACAAGTTAATTGGACAATTATAATTGAATTATTCAATTAACATCAAAATTATTAGTATCAAACTCCGTAACAAACTGTGGATGGTTTGCTGAACGAAAATATTTATTTGAATGCAGCTACAAAAATTCGTGTTCATTCAATCGAACGGAGCGCACATAATGAGGAAATATCTCATGCTTCATTTTCAATTTAGTTCATTCGATTCAAAAACTGATAACATTAGCGAGATCTGCATGCTGCGAAATGTGGGCCGACAGTGCATACTGAAAAATGAAACAACGTTAATTAAAATCTGGATCTGAGAGATAAATTGCATAACTCTGTTCAGCTGCATGTGGAAATTCCATTCGAATATAACGAACGGTGATCAGGTTATTTACTTAACCCATTGAGACAAAGACCGCCCATTGGCCGTTGGTACGTAGTGGAGCAGAGCGCTCGCAAAGTGAATAAATGAATTGTCGCAGCGGGAAATGAAGAACTGACCGATTCCATGGCACACTTCCTGTTCTGTGAGTTCTTTTTGCTCTTTGCCCCTCTAACGGAATGCTACTTTCATCTTCGAGTAATCCGGATTATTTGATCCGATGTGGTTTTCGTTATAATTGTCTTTGGATATCGTTGTGATTGGAAAGGGTGTTGCATTAGAAACATTTCGGTGGAAATATTCATTGTATCTCATTTACACACATATTTACGAATATATGTATATACGATATTTTGACATACATACAAAATTAGTATCCAGAAGTTTTCGTTTTCCAATTTGCTTTTAAATACTGACGTGTGCTACTTGGCTGTCATAAAAGGGGCACCATCTTATGGAAGTTGTCGTATATAGTTGTGAAATATTCAGATCTCTGGGGTGAGTTCCCCGTGCTGCCATAAAATGCAAAACAAGGAAAGTTTCCCCTTAAATCAGCACGACGCAGCCCCCCCGAGCCCCACGACAAACACGCGGACAACAAACAAACTTTCTTTTAGTTCTAAAGTCCTCGTATTAGTGTAAAAAGCTCTTGTATTAATGATTTAAGTGTTACACAACACAAAGACAGACATGGCAATATACTCCTTCTAAGTTAAAGCTAGATTTCTAACTGATTAAACTCACACCCAAATAAGCGTTGAGAATGCTGTTAAAAAACGACTGATTATATTAGCTTTCCATCCAAAATTAGACTCAAAAGACTGCTATTAAAAATTATGATTAAATATTTTGATAAAACTAAACATTTAAACGATTAGTCCAATCGGTAATGTTTTTTTTATCTATTGTATTCGTAATGTATTGCGCTCGTAGTCGTACATGCGATGTCGCATGAGATATATTTGTGTAAATCACATTATTTCACTTTCAATTACATAATCCACAAACAATTATACTTGCAGTATTGCATGATGAACGCTACACGAAGAATTATGTATCTGTCTTTAGGAAAACTGTACGTTACATTCTACTATAGTATAATATAGTCGAAAAGAAGTCTTTGTATAATTTTTAAGTATATTACGCGCGTGGAACAGTGAGAGATTTGGTATTGTTCAAGTTTACATAGGGGGGGAAGTGCAGAAAGCTAAAAAAGGTCAAACAAAGGGAACCGAGAGCCAAATATCAACCTCACAGAAAAATATATACATGTATGTATATAATATTACAAATACTCTTTAAACTGAATGAGTTATGTTGAATGTAGATCAGTATCGAACCACTAATAAGTTTACAAGATACGAGTAATACGTCAATCATCCATCATGGTAGTAACAGTGATGTTTAATAGGACGCGGCGCCGCTGCCCGACCTCCGACCGCATAGGTAGGTACATACACGACTGACCGCTTCTCAACACTACCGCTGTTTACTCACATTCGGAGCTAACGGACACACCAAACAGTGGTTTCTTTGTTATATATACTTTTCATTTCTAACATTGAGGCGTAGAAAGCAAAAGCAGTATCAACCGCGGGAAGTAGTTACCATTTCTTTAACGAATTTAAATTAAATTTAAAATTTATTGCTAAATGTATAAGCATGGATTCTGTAAGGTTAGGTATATTTGGCACCCAATAATCTCTATCTACTCCATAAGGGATGTAGTTCAAAGGTATACACATTTCTTAAAATGAAAATGTACAAAACCATGTGTGGATAACAAACAAAAAACCTATGTATGTGAAAATCTCTTGATTTTCTAATTAGAGTTCAAACTTTTTTATCAGCAAATTAAATAAAGATGCGCTCCAAGTTTCATCTAATCGCCCCTTTGTTTTGTTACAGTTTATTTACTTGCAGCGGCCGGAAAAGCGGGCAAATAGTTAAGGCAATAACAACAGCTCAGACTTGCACAAAAAAGGGTTCAGCTATTAACTTTGAGCGGTTTTTTTACAGAGGCGAGCGTGGAAGAGAACGCAAACAACAATGAGGCAAACGGGCGAGACGACTGGCTATTATTCCAATATAACCCAGTTTGCGGTGTTCAGCTCACCGGGGCTAAATTGACGAGTCAATTTCCAAAGCAAACCGCGCTCAGCAAAACGCATGGACAGCTACGTTCACGAAAAATCCTGATGCTAATTATTGTTTTGATTAGCGATACCATTTTAATAATAAACTTCATATGAAATTTTGCACTAACTGGAATTATCGACAATGCTAGTCTATAGGCTCCAGTAAGTATAGTATACACCCTGTATTTCAGCGCGTTTTTTAATTTAACAAAAATTGTTACCCTTCAAGTCTTGTCTATTCGGATGGAATTTAGTAATCAATTTTAGACTACCATCGTCTAGCTAGAAATTTAAAATATCAAGAATAGCACAGATTTGGACGGTAATACCAAAAAAATTAGGCAACGAAAAATTTAACATAACATTCATATACAACTGGGAAAGTTATGATTGAAATTGTAACTTAATTAGAAGATAATTAAGTTAAAATATCATTTCTATCGTAACATTCGTCTAATAGAAAAATAATACACCATCTAAATATATGGTAGTTCCTAATTTATTCTCCATGCTCTTACCCAGTAAGACTGCTAAATTAACTGCTTAGCAAAGATCTGACACAGTATTTTGACGTGAGTTAAGTAAAAACAACACTATATTTTTAAAGTGGCCAGAGTGTTGACAATTCTGCTATAAATGTTCATAGATGACGTAGGCCACTTAGCACGAAGTGGCAGTAAGTACTTGTTTAAAAGTAAGTAATAAAAAAATATAAGAAAACTTAAGTTAAAATCGTATATTTACATCATAAGTTGCTAACCTTATAAAGCCGATCCGCTCTTCAAATTGGCAAGCGATCTGAAACAAAAAATACACCAGCTAAAGCTTATTTTCTTGTTATAAAAAGGGTTCTTTGTGAAATGGACGCAACAATTTCGTTTGCGGAAATGTTTTATGAGAATAAACGTGTCTTTTTTTTAAAATAACATAGCTTGATTATAAGAAGCTTAATTCAATGCTATGACATTTGAAAAATGTCCCAATAATATGCATATAAGTTTTCAATTTTTGAATACGAATACTATTTAATAATCCGATGAATACATGAATTTTAAATAATACTGTAACGTAACATACCCTTTCAAATTAAATACATATTTCGTTAAGTATAAGACTACATAGCATACAGTTATATCAGTATGACAATAAAAAGCTTGTACACTCCGACTCGCTGACCATATAATTACATATGTTATAAATATACTGCCTAATTAAAGGTGAAAGACACTTGGGAATGTCCGACATGCTGCCCAGCACTAGTTGGAACATCAATTGATTTCTCTATTCTTTCAAACATGTTTTATCATTGAATGTGATTGTACTTTTGATGACATTGCTTTTGGTAAGAAGAGACGAGAACGCCGCGATAGATCACCATGACGACCGTCACGATGGTAAACGAATATACTGGTTAATATAGTTTTATTCGCTCATAAAAAATGGTATAGAAATATTACATATAAAGCACACTTACCGATACATAAGACTTATTTTCACTGCGTTTTTGAAGTATATGAGTACATTTTATGTTTGTGTGAACGTCAATCTTAATAATAGACATGTTACGTCAATGATACACTTAGACAATAGGATTTACCACAATTAAATATAGATTTGCATCATAATTAAAAGCCCTTTGTTTGAACATTGTACCAAATTAATTATTGGTATTACTAACAATGTTTAAATCCAACGAGCAGGCAATTCAAATGCCTAAATAAAACATTACGAAAATACCAGGACACTAACATTTTTAACAGAAACTTTCCATAACTAAAAGAAACTTTTATTAATAGCCTTGTAGAGAGGAAACTTGTATAGTCGCGCGATACGCCCACTAATTCGATCATATTATATCCACATCATCTTTATGTTGTCACATAAATAAAACTCCCTGGCCATTACCGCTCGGCCCTGGTGCCATATGAGCCCTTACAAAATATTACAGGGGAACCTCCGAGAGCAACACCAGGCCTCATCAATATCTGTCACCGGCGGCATAGTAGCCAAATAAAATTATTATGAATAGCCTCCCAATAGACGTATGACGCAAAGGCGCCTGTTTCACTAGCCTAACGCGAGATGACCTAATTCCCTAATCATATTTTTCTTGTCGATATAACAACAAGAGTCCATGAAAACGTTATTCATAGTTATTTATATTTTGATTGCTTTTCGCGTTAATATTAGCAGCTATATTTAGAAGTTACGTTTGAGTTTAACGCAAGGTCGTTTTCAGTTATTATGACTAAAACATTCGTTGCCACATCATTAGGCAAGTAAGTGCGTATGCATGTATTTAAGTGAACATTTTAATTGCAATACAATTGATTTACATATGCTCAGAGCATCTAACTCATATTTAATTTGACTATTTTATAGAGATCTTATATCCATCACAGATATGATCATAGGCACAGTATGAAATAGATAAAAGTCAGACGACTCCGAAACCTGTGCGTGCGTATGACGGGAGTGACAAGTGTGGAATAAGCAGGTTAGGATAGAGAGGATATCTGCCAACTGGTGCTTTCTGCCTACCCCATAAGGTACCCGTCTTTATGGGATAAGAATAATGAAAGTGACAGAGTGTATACTGACCGTGAATTGAAAACAAAATATTGCTACAACAGGAAAATTTTTATTGAAGCGACTCGCGCATTTATTTGCCTTTCGGTTCGTTGAAATTCACCCGCATCGAAAGAAATATTTCAACATATATTCGTGGCGGCGAAAAGAACAATAAATAATAAACATGTGCGATATCGATGGCAGTGAAAGCTTATAAGTGTGTCGAGCATGATAAGCGGAAATTTTCCTTTGAAAATGCTGAATACGCCGCGTGTAACACCCTTTTGGTTCGGGATAAATGGCGGCTGTGCGCTGCCATATTGCGACCGTCATGAAATATAAAGTATATGTTAATACTTAAGTATCACGAGTTCACTAAAACAGAGCTCGACACAGGGCATCTTTGTTATAATGCTCTTCCTTTCTAACATAGCTATTCCATTGTGGGATGTAAACTTAACTGGTGAACGTAGGAATGTACTTCACCGCTCTGCTTACCTTCTCGGGGAACACACGCGTGGTGTTATGTTTTATATACATTGCTAACATTTAAATATTGACAGTATAGAACACGGCAATAGACTCAACCTTTATTTCAAGGAACATAATAATAATGCAATTGGTGAAACGTGGGAGTACTACAGTCCTGTACACCGCTTTGGGGAAATACAGGCGTGATGTTACATATCCAAACCAGCACCGAGTTCAGCTTAGCGACTGCTTGCACCGGAAATCCAACTCCATATGCGTTGTACAACGGAAAGACTTGTTTTGTTTGAACATCTGTATGCACACTGCGTTCCCATGCACACTCAAACACGCCAACATTGTCTTGACAGCTAATTAATTGGCACGAACGTATAATCATTAAAACATTAATCACAAGGATTAAATAGAATAATAATACAATTATTCATACACATGTATCCATTACGAAGAGAATGATAAATATGATAATATATGTACCGGCTCTCTCTGAGACTCTATCTGTCATCGCCGCGACCTCGCTGCAATCGGCAGGAGCTTATGATGAAGGACTTCGTACAGGTAGGAAATTATTCGGGCCATCCCGAGAAACGTATGTGAGTTAAGCCAGTACACATATAATCATGTGTATAAACACTCACGAGACATTTAATAGTAGAATGATTAATGTGGAAGAAGCTTCGCACGTCTGTAGGAATAAAGATATTAGGCACTCGGTGCTCTCTGCCTATCCTGCAAGAGACTTGGCGTGAAGATATAATAATAGTAATGTATTTACTATTTTACGAGTGGCACATTTCCAGGCATCAGTGAGCTGGATTGAAGCGGTACAAGCACATGGCCGTTTTATCTGCCGGTTTATGTACGCCGCCGTTTAATTATGAAAACTGACGCTTCAGACGCTCAATATAGACGTACAGGTAGTTGCAGGCATTTTATTCGTTCACCCGATTCAGTACTGCATGTATACATTTAATACACTAGTGTTGAGTACAGAGAACAGGCGCTCAATTAGCTCAGTTAACGAATTTACTGATATTGCATAGTTATTTAGGTGTTGTTATTAACAAAACTAAGATATGATAAACTGATTGTAAGGATAGACTTATGACAATCTGCCTATCTTGTAAAAGACCTGTCGTGATGAATAATAGTAAGAAAACTAATGCGCCTACACACAATTTTGGTTACACCAAGTCGCTATGTGTTAAAATTAAAAAACAAACTAGATAACTTTTAAAAACTCACACTTAAACTAATATAATTATGTATATTCAGACAAACTACTTAATACGGAAACTGGAATTAGAATTTACTTTTTAAATTTCGAACAAGAAATCACATTACGAACATAACACGCTGAATAACACGTTTCATAATACAATTATGTAATAGAATATTGTTTATTATTTTAATTTGTATGTCATTGTATTTTAACCTAGTATTATAAATATATTTGTAATATATTACGCTTTAAAATAAACTTGTATTAATTAACAAATATAAATTAAAACAATATATTTATACGTTTTGTATGTATGTCACTGAATTCTGACCTAGTATACTTACTCGAACTAGATAAAATGAAACATACTTTTTAAATTCGCATTTATTGACAAATTTATGTCGTTATTTGAACAGTTTTTTATGATAAGGATTAATTTTATTTGTATTTCTTACGTGAATTGTGCAATAACGAACTGTGTCATAAGTTCGATAATAAGCACGTGGGGAGACGGCCACGGGGTCGGTCAAAGACCCGTAATTTCACGGCACCGTTAATCACTTTCGCGGGAGGAACCACGATACACGCAGCTCGAACGGCTCCGACCTGCTTTTCATATCGACTTCTTTGGCCGTATATAACCGACACCTACAGGTCGGTAGACGGAGCTAGGTGGAGATACTGTGCTATATAATACATTTTTTTTTTTTTCATCCCATTACAATTCCACTGTTGGAATACGGGTCTCCTCTCATATTAAGAGGATTAAGGCCATAGTCTGCCACGCTGGCCAAGTGCGGGTTGGCAGACATATAATACATATATAATATAATACATATATATTATATATTGTTGGAAAAATGGTAAAATAATATAATTACCGTCTATAGTTATTGCTGTTGCGCAATAACGTTTTGTTTTATGGAGATATGTCTTGCTATATATTATAGCTACGTGTATTCGGGCATATCAAAAATGTATTATAATATATCGTAATATGCCTTGCTATAATATCCGTTATAGCTCCGTCTGTTACGATCTTAATGCATGTACATAATAAGAAACAAAAGTTGACGCAATCAGTTCGAAAAAATGTAGGTATGTATTGAAGAACGACAAAGATCGTAATTGCATATAGTAAACTCACGACTAAATGGAAGCTTATAAATAAATATTAGTGTTGGTTCAGACACGCACTGTTTTTTGTCGTTAACTTTCATCGAGTTCCATGAACTATAATTGTGGCGGCTTGATAGAGAATCACTCAACAATGTAGTGAAGGTAAAATCACGCCTGTATCACCCTGAATAGATAGGCAGAGCACTGTAGTACAGTCCCACGTTTCACCAGTTACGTATATGTCCAATGATGGAATTGTTGGTGTTATATACAATGTATAGAGTTGCGTTAAATATGAATTGAACGTTGTGCCAAATAGGTGTTAGATATCGGTCCGGGGTCTCAGCTCCTGATTGTCCTCATCATAAAACCTTGTCACGTTTGTTCCGTCTCTTCTTTCTGAACTATAAGAGCTTCAAAAAAGGGAATTCTTACGGTCCGGAATAGGCCAGCCCGTCAAACATACATAATGTATGACATTTAGCTATTACATTATTTATGTGATTCTTACACCTGCGTGGTTTATTTTTTGTTCGCAATGGCGTTACAGTCGCTGTTAAAATAAAATCTATTAAATCGATAAAATTGCGGATTTGTACGACAGTTATCGGTTTTAAAAAAATAATTTTATTGATGGTGAACATTTAAGTAAAAGCCAAGGTTAGAACTAAAATCATCTTGGTCAATAAATGATAATTGCTGGCATAAAATTAAAAATATAAAGCCGAAGTAACGTTCTTAATTTGAATGTGACCTTTGGATATGAATGTGGGCGAAACAGACGTTCTAGTAATTTCGATTGTATGTAGTAAAAACGTTTGCTTCTAATTCTAAGATTGAAATTGAGAGTGAGATGAATAGAAACGAGGGTGAATTTAAATCAACGTCACATTAGCATGCCGCGTCAAAACGCGTAAGCTATAATTTGCGTCGGAACAACCCAGAACGGGTATCAAGCCGAGTGATATGAGCTTATGACCGTAGTATAAATCTTACGAGCCGTGGGGTAGGCGGCGTCGTGTAACTTAACTGCGTATTGCTGTGCACGAAATACATTAACCACAATTTTATTTACTCATACGACTGGTTTACAGTATGAAATAAAAATGAAAAGAGCGACATGTAAATTCAGCTTTTCTTACCGAGTTTAAATTTTAATATGTTGTATTACAAATAACGAAATGTCAAAAAAAATTAAATTGAATCGAACTATATAAAATAGTTATACAAGGAATTATTAAGATAAAAACACAAATGTAAGAAATTGTTTTAATAACAATAGGCTTAATTTCCTAACTTATAGCTGATTAAAACATCTCCGCATCATACAACTGAAGAGGAAGCCAACTTTCAAATTTGGGTGCTCTTAAGACGCACAGTAATGAGGGACGCCGCCATTTTAGGGGGCTTCTTTAAGGAAAAAATCCCCTTTCGCTATTCGAAGGGGAAGTAATGCATTTTCCTTTATCACCGCGCGGACAGTTTGGGTACTCCTCGACAAGGGAGCCCTCGCTTTACGATTATTGTATTCACATCGTTACCGGCCATATACCTATATACATACATTGAAAGAACGCCGCATCGTCCGAAACCATTAACAGCAGACAGACTTAATGTCAGATCACATTTTATACGAACATTAAATTGGCTTATAATTGTTGACTTTTATTCCTAAATGAATATGCTATATTTATATTCTGCGGGTGGTATTAAATCATAAAACGTTACAAAGGTTTGTTAATTAAATGGCTTCACTGATAATTGTCGTTACCGTTACTTGCATGGCGAGATTTCATGGTGTAGAAATATTGTTTTAAAAAGTCATAAACGTAATAAACAATGACAAAATCCTAAATTTAA
>DWDT01000663.1:0-19433 GCA_018245595.1 Microceris scylla
TTTTGATTATATTAAAATAACTTTTTGCATTTTGTCTATCGCTATTTCTATGTATAACTAAATAGTGATTCTAAAACCCCAAATAATCGTGAACCATTTGGTTGGTGTAATTTGGTTTTCCAATAATCGTGTTGTTTATCTCATCTCATTCGTCATATCTCTCAACAATGATTTTAAATTAGGACTTTTATGATTTTAATTACGTGTATTCAATGACGAAAGTATTGTGGCGGTGACCAAGAATTGTGTATCGATAATATTTGTGTTACGATCATTTGTATTAATTACATTGCGGATTAAAATATGTATAATTATTTATTATGCCATTCTAATTTTGAAAATATTTTCTTTTAATTTATTTGTCGAGAAATTAAATTAATTTTAAATAAATGTCACTTTTATTTCGTGTACCTCGGTATTGTGACATGCTTATAATAGCATTGTTACAAAGCATGAACTGAATATTTAAAAGCAAATTTTTTCAATCAACCTTGGAGAAGAGATGAAACTTTGGAGTACGTCTGAAATCGATTAAATTTATTGATAAATAGGTACACGTAATACACGTTTTACTTAAATATATCTTCACGAGACAAGTAGAAGAAACGCATTAGTTTTGCAAGGATATAGTTTTTTTTTCGGACACGTAACCTTGGAGTTTTCGAAACAAAGGTATAGGCTTTTCTAAGCATGCCTGCCCCATCTTAGGATGCATCTGTACTTATCAGGCGAGATCACAAACGCTGGCCTGTCTGTTATAAAATGAAGAAAAAAATTCAAGTCTTTTCGTAAGGGACCTGACTGATGATATACCAACAATATATACAATATATGAAGATTTATTGCTTGCATTTCGTAAAGAAAACTACACAAAATTGTTTATATTTCGTTTATTTTATTCATGGCTTACGTCGTCCATTTGAAAAGTAAACTCAAACGGAAAAGGTGATCCATGTTTTTTTAATAAATAGTTACAAATAAGAAGTAAACAAAAAACAGTTTGGGTATCAAAAGGATTTAAGCTATATATACAACCCAAAATTACAATATATGTGTATAGTGTTTATGGCATAATTAGACATTACTGTATTGCTGTATAAAAATGCGGTCGTCATTTCAGCTTAGATTTCCAAGCAATTGTTATAGTTTACATTATTAAACTTATAGCTACTTACAAGATATCAGTCGAAATCGGAAACATATTCCTTATATTAAGGATTGGCTTATCAATGACATATTTATAAGTATTATCAAATTAATCCGGTTTGTGTTTGTTCGAACTGTTTGAGACGTGTTTATTGCATTGCCATTCGTCGCTGCCGTCCGAACATTCTAGAAATCCGTTACATACACTCGAAGCTGGCAAACATTCACCCAGCGGACATCTATAGCCTCTGCAGGTGTCTTTATATATTGGACGTCTATTTTCAGCTGTTTCCAAGTCTGTGTAAAAATCGTCTTCGGCGTCGGTGTCATCAGTAAATATTGTAGTTTTGTTAGGCTTAGGAGTATATTTTTCCATCACGTTGTCGATCCAGTCTACGTAATTGGAAACCTTAGTATAGACACCAGGTCGATTGGCCCGGGCGCAGCCATATCCATTGCTCGTAACTCCGTATATGTACCATTTATCAGCTTCCTGGAATTAATTAACTAATAATGAATTACACCATCAGACTGAACTTAAAAGTTTCTTATTCAAAAGAAGCAAATATTTATGAGTCAGTTATTAATGCCCTTCAAAGTAGATGTCGTGGACATGTTCGAATTTTAACTTTTAATACTAAGACACTAGAATATAATGTTCAAAAACGGGGATATTAGGAAAGTCAATATGAACCGTAGTAAGACACATCTTACGCTCTGTTAAATACTCGAAGAATTACTGTTAGGTGAAAGGCTCGGTCGCTACGTGAATACACAGTTATACTTTTCGTTTATCTCGTTAAGTTAATTACATAACATAAATAAGCCAAAAAAAAATGCAATTTCAAAGGAATAATTAGAATGAAATTAGTAAGTCGCTAAAGATAATATCAAAAGAAAGATGGTTGCAAGGGATTTATGTATTTGTTGTAAGTATATATTGGTATTAATGGGCGACCTGGCACAGCAGCGGGCCGCCAGAGTCGCCGAGGCAGGCGTCGCGGCCGCCGCGCTCGTAGCCCGCGCAGAACATGTCGTCGGTGACGCGGTACAGCGGCAGCAGCCGCGTGCGCCGCCGGCACTCCGCCGTCGAGATCACCGGCAGCTCCACCTCCTGCAGCGTGTCCGCTGACAACACACAATTTTTTATACGTCTATTAATTTTCAATTGATAATCAATTTGATCGTTTAATTCGCCTGCCTCGTTGGACCAGTAGATATTGAATCTAATAAGATTTAGTAACTCAGGATACTAAAGAATTTATATTCAGCACTTACGGAACACACGTTCGTGTTCGTACAGCTGTCCCCAGCCGACCACGGTGCAGTGCTGGCCGGCGGGCGGCTGCACGCGCGGCGGCGGCAGGCAGGCGGGCCGGAGCCGCGCGTGCAAGGACAAAGGGTCGATTCGCAAGAGAGCGATGTCGTTACGGAACCCACGGGGAGCGTACTGCGGGTGGAGTACCACCTGTCGCACTCGCGCCAGCTTCTCCCACGGTCCCCGCGGCCAAGCACTGCGTCGGAGCGCACCCAGCCGAGCTACCCAGTGCGCTTCTGTTGCCCTGAAGTAGTTCACAATCGTTTATTATGGGTTAAAATTGAGAAATTTCCGTCCGAAAATAAGCATTGATTTCGACATTGTTTTTCAAATACCATGTACAGTATACAAAATATGATGTCTCAAATAACGTAGCGCAAAAACATATATAGAAGAATACTATTCGGGAATTTTATACAGGGAAAAATATTACGAAACATTAGCATCATGTAAGTTCGCTGAAAGTTTATCAAGTTTGATAGTTACAAAATAACGAGCGGCATACTCAAATACATAACTACACCCAAAGCCGTTACATGAAGAGTTTGACAAAGATATTAAGTATAACATATAATAAATATGTGGTGCAACTCACTGGTAGAAGCAATGGCTGGCGGACAGCAGCCACTGCGCGGCGACCAGCGTGGCGCCGCACTGGAAGTCGCCGTCGCGGTACAGCGCCGCCTGCCACGGCCACGCGCCCTCCGCCGCGCCGCCGCCACCCACCACCCTGCCCCAGCGTACGTGCTCGTCAGACTCTCCTCTACCTTGCCTACCCATACAACACTGCAGCTAGCGCTACCCACAGTACTATAGACAGCGCTACTGAAAGTACTGTCGACAGCGCTACTAATTAATATAGTCACTGTTACAGTCAATTGATATTATCGATTTACTACTATTTAAGAAGTAGCAAGGCACGTCCTTAAGGATAAATACATGCGTATATTTGACATTTGATGCTCTCTGCTGTGCAGCAAGGAACTTAGCGTGATTATGTTATAATCATGAACAAAACTTCTATTACTGTCAACGCAAATAAGCAAAATTTACCATTTGAATGTCACGTATTCTTTCTAATCAATGTGATATTTAATCAATGACCAAAAACAAAATTTCTAACAGGCAAAAATACCTAAGCACACAACCGTCAATTTCATTGGACCAATGACTTCCACAGTTTAATACAAAGAAACTAGGAAAGATTATAAAATAAAGTAAGGCACGAATTAAATAATATTACCTAGGAGTTTGTGCGTCAGCATGTGGTCGGATACCGCAGTCGAAGTCCTGGCAGCGCACGCGCAAGGCTCTATGTCGAATGCACGATGACCTCCTGAAGGTCAACCTGGAGTCAGCTGCGCGTGCGTTAGCGTTGTGCCACACCTCCCAGTAGCCTGCTGAGCTCGTGGAGCGGCCCTCGCGCGCCTCTCGTACCCACGGGGAATCTCTGTAACATGAATTCCTCTACATATTTAAATGCATTAGTTACCGCGTAAGAGACATTTTAATACTAAATCTATATCGGCATATAGAATATAATTTGTATAGCTATATTAACCTTTAAAGAAAACTTGTGACCTGTAAAGAAATGAATCAAACAGTAGATATTGCGATAGTAACCATTGTGTCAGTTACTTTGTGCCAGTCGCTTGTTTCAATAATTAGAAGATTCAGTCTTAAAAAAAGTGTTAGTTTCTTTTGGGTATTTTAGAATTTTTTCTAAATTTATTTAACTTGACAAAAAATTATAATGAAGCAATTAAAATTATAAAAAACACTGATATGTCTTACTGATATGTCATAGCTCGACATACTGCTCGTCCAAGATCTAGTAACTTTAAGGAGCTGTGGGCCTGTGCAACTACGTCGTCGAAGCTTTCCACACACAATCTACCCCAAACTCCACGTTTTCGTACCATCACGAATCCTGAAAATAATGCAATTTTCATAAAATATGAAAATTACTTATTGAGCTATTTAATGATTTATCTTTGTCGACAGGGAAATCCAAAAACGGCACAAAACAAACAATAGGGAAAGTAATTAATTTAACAATTAATTAATATTATAAACAAAATAGAGACAAAACAAATTCACCTTCGTCATTGTAAGGTATAACTTCATTGTTATCTATTTCATCAGCGAGAGCCACACAACTTTTTTCATCATCTCCTAGAGGGCAATCTGGGGTGCCGTCACAGACTCTAGTCGTATCAATACATTGACGGGCGTTGGCGCAAACATATTGTCCATCTGCACACCAATCTGTAATAATCATAAATGTGTTTAACTTTTCACAACTGAATATTTGCCTTCATCATTATCTTTATATCTCATCGAACCATAGTCAGACAATTTGCATATATCATTATTTCACTTAGCTTAAGAGCGTCCTCGTTACGTTCGAATAACATACAATAATAATATTAATTTCTAACGTGTTACAATCTTACCACATTTGTTTTCGTCTGAGTAGTCCCAACAGTCTACAACGCCATCGCATATTTTAGCTTGCGAATATTCGGCACGTAAATAATCTGCACAAGAACAGGCATGCTCATCTTCACCTCCAGGGCAGTCCAGCAATCTGTTGCAGCGAGAAGTCAACGGAAGACAGGCATTATTTGTGCAACGGAACGATGTGTAGTTATTGCACGATTCTAAAAAAATGCTTTTGTTTAGGAATATTTTAGACATTTAAATGTTAAATTGACAAATCAATAGTTTTTAAAATTTACCTTCCGCTTCCGGTTCCTTCGTGTTGTCGTTTTCTTCTAATGGTTTATTTTGAAATGGTTTACTATAAGTCTTCTCTGGTTTGTCGAACGTGTTCTCTTCTTGTTTTGTGGGTTGGACTTTGTTATAGGTTTTCGTTAAAATTTTAAATCCTGCTTGATTGAGTGTATAACTGGATGGAATGGCTTTGGTTGAAATTATTCCTCCCGGAGAGCGAAATAAGCTATTGTTATTATTATCTGAAATAGTAGCAAGACTAGCTAGCTGTCTCAATTTATCCATAGTAAGTGTATTTGATTGATTTATAGGTATTTCAAAAACAACTTCTGGTTCTAAAGCTAATTCATACGCTGGCAGATTTTGCGTTTTATTTGCCTGTTTGGTGCTAACACTTCCAGTTACATGGTATGACACTCTATACGTACCGTTCGGAATATTTGTCTTATTCGTATTTCTGTTACTATCAGGCAGGCTATCAGGATGATTCAAATCATCACTTGTTTTTGGAAGTCTATTATTATTGGATATATGTTCCATATTATTAGGTATTCTAATAGAATGGGTAATGTTAGTTAAAAAAACATTTCCATCATATATGTCACTATCAATGTTTGTTGCTGACGTCACGATTTCGGAAGCTTCTGGCATGCTTCCTGATAAATTGTAAACTTGTAAGTAGTCTTCGGTCCCAAGTTCTTCAATTATTTTTTGAGCATGTTTATCGTTCCCAAAAAAACTGCGAAAATTATCTTGTGTTGCTTGTGGTTCACTTCTTATTTTAGGTCTAGGCCTTAAAGGACGATTGAGCCCTAAATTAGATTTCGCAGGCATAAGTGTAATTACTCTAGGCGTAGTGGTTTCTAATTCTTCATCAGATACAACTTCTACAGATCCTATAACTTTTGCGGTATCTTGACGGTCTTCCGATTCGTCAATGGATATTTCTTTCAGGGGTGTTTCTGTAGTGGTAGTGGAATATTTCTTTATTATATCAGTTAAATTTCTTAATACAGAAAACTTACTGGGAAATCTAGGAGTCGTATTAGGAAAAACGGCGTCATTTTTTGTAATTATAGCTTGTAACGTATCATTGAAATACTTTTCAGGCAAGTTTTTACTGAAAGTTTCGTTTTCGTTAGTTGATGTATTTACGAGCTCCCAAGTGTGATGAGGAGTACTTGTAGTAGGTATTATGGAAACTTTATTATTAGGACGTCTAGTAGAATTTTCTTTTACATGTAGTTGTTCATTAATTTTTACAGAAGTACTCTGCAAGATTTCTGTAGTATAACTTATTTCAGTGGTTGAAATTAATTGACTATTATCTGCCTCTTTTGTTGTATTAATAATCGTAGTATTGTGTTTCTTTAATATTGATGCTCCATCAATAGAGACTTTTTCTGTGCTGTTATCTTGTTGGTCATGTTTTGCAACATTCAAAATCACAGAGGTCGTCTTTTCTTTAGGTGGTCTTTCAACTGGTTTTCCATCGTTATCGTCAAACTTTATTTTTGAGTCTGGGATATTTTCAACTACTGCACTGATTTTATCAACTGGTATAGGGTGGGGTTTTGGATAACTCGATCCTAACGTTTCCATATCTTTCAATGGTGGCACAAATGTAGGCAACGTGAAACTCGTATAAACCGGATTTGGTACGTAAATATCGGCTGCTAAATTTGGATCAATATTATACAGGCCTCCAGGTCTTCGCGTTGCTTTCTCTCGATTTTTTACAGGTGGTATGGGTGTAAGCATTGTTTCTAATAAAGCCATATCTTCGACAACTTCAGCTATGCCTATTCTATCTTTTGCATTCTGCTCAGTAGTAGTTTCTACGGGTATTAAAGGTCGTTTACTAGTAGTTTCATAGTAAGGCCTTGTGATCGGTCTCCATGGTTCATTATCAATGACATGAGGTACCGTAAATAATGTGTCAATTTTTGGCAAATCTTTATCGTGATTTTCATTTGTGAGTAAATCTAAAAGTATTTGTGAAACGTTAGCTGTTGTAGCTAAGACAGTCGTGGAAGACGATGATATAGTTGAGGCAACATGTTTCTCAGTACTTTTCTCTAAAACTCGAGCAGTAGTTGATTCTGTCTTTGGTTTTATGTTAATAGTGGATTTTATGGTGAAAGGTCTGCTTTTAGGCGTGGTTACTTGTGGCCTACGACCCGCTGTAGTCGGTTTGGTAGTAGACATTCTGGTAGTTGTAGTAATCTTAGCGGTTGTAGATTTGATAGTACTTGGTGGTTTCGTTTTTTCTTCGTGACGAGATGGCGGAGAATTTTGTTTTGATTGTTTGTTCTCAGTTATATCGGCTTCTGTTTTGGTAATTTGGAATGAGCCTTGTAATACTGGTATGTTGTCAGTGTCTATGTCGGGCTCATCAGAATCTTTTAGTTTGGATGCCTGGTTTGGTTTAACGGTTGTTTTCCGTACAACTCCAACGCGACTTTGCAATACCTTATCTTTTCCATTTTGTTGTGAGTTGTTCTTTGGATGATTAGATATCATGCTTTCATTCATGGCTTCTTTCACGTATGACTCTGAATGATATGTATGTTCCAAATCTCTTTTAATTACTATACTAGATGGATCTATTTTAATTTGTCCAAACGCTGGATGTTTAGACACTAAGTCTTGTAATAATATATTTTTCAATGACTCTTCTATATTATTAACAGAACTGAAATATACACATAAAGTTATTTATTTTTTGTCAACAAATATAAAATTAGATAAAAAAATATTTTGCTTGACAAACCTAGGTATTTTTCTTCTATCTAGATATAATCTGAAATGGACATCTAGTCTTCGGTCACCAAATCCTGTGACGTGAGCGCCGGCAAAAGCCTGACGTAGGGGAGAAGCAGTGGAGTATATCTGTCTAAGGGACACTCCGTACCGGCGGGCGCGTTCCTTCCACGCCGGACTGCCAGGCACCCCTCCGTAAACATCACCCCGGGTAACTCGAAATGTACCCTCAAAAGTCATTATTGCTGAAAGGCGAGTAAAGGATTATCTCCATCTTTGTGCTGGAAGCATTTTTATTTGAGAAAATTTGAAATAAAAATCTTGAAACTTTAATTTTTGTATATTAATGACTTATTGTAATACCTTTAAAACTTATAATAAAGTACCTTTATAAACTTGTAATAAAGCCCGAACTCAATGTCAAATGATATTTTATAGATTTCAATACAGACAACATCACAGATATTCTTTCATATGAATCGATTAAAAATGTGAAACATTTATTTCCTAGTACCTCTTGAGCATTATACATATTTGACTTTATTGCTATAGTATACAACTTACGTTCGCCATTGTCTGGCCTGAGGGCTCCCATGTAGAAGGCGAGCGCGGCAACGGCCAGCACAGCGACAGCAGCGAACAGGGCCCCACCGACCAGCGCCGCCGAGCACAGCCCACCGCTGCGGCCGGCGCCACTGCTGGTACCTCTCGGATAGCCTCCGCCGGCAAAACGATACTCGCTCTGGAAAAAAAAAACAAATTTTTTTTATCTGATTCATACGTAAATACAGAAATCGTACCTTTTTTAGTATGTGACTTTATATAAATTGTACGTAACATTCCATTATTTCTCTGCCTACCACGTAAAAGTATTGTTATGACAATATAATAAAAATGAATTATATAAAAAGACAAAAAATTATATTATAAATTCACATCATTCGGATAGGCAAAAATAAAAATTGTGTGTCACGCGAACAAATTAACACTATTTCCTTATAGACAATGCTTAAACCAATTCATTAAAAAAATGTTAATAATACCTATATATGTTTCTATGAATGAGGACCTGTGAGTGTTCCTTGCACGGGATGATTAAATAGACACAAATTATGAAAACAAATACATTCATATATAGGTATAACCTAATTAATGATATGAAAAATAAGTCTATTAAAGTTCCTTTTGAAACATAATTAATAAAATTTCTATCAAAAATGATTCTAATTTTCACTAAGCACACGAAATATTTTACAAGGGTGTAAAATATAAATTATTTTGTTTTACACGAAACTTCCCCTTGTACGGTTGCCAAATAAATAAACGGTTGCCAAATAAAACGAAGCATAATTCCTACAATTAATTGTGTTCTCCTTATATTCTGCGAAGATCGCGAATCATTATTAAAAGTTGTCTTTTATTTTGAATGCTTAAACTTTTAAATTATTCTTAAAGAATTACATAAATATTATAAAAAACGCTTACATTTCGTTAAAAGCCACTCGTTGGTATCATAACGTAATATCTGGTAATGTACATGTAATATCTGGTAACTTCGAGTGTACATTGTAAGGTATAATCAAGAGGTATGTGCAATATGGAAAGGTAGCTTGTTAACATTGTTATCAAATGTCCCGTCAGAAAATGTCGGCGGTGTCTCGCGATGATTACCGAGGCTCTGGGAATCGCCGGCGGTGGGCTATCCATCTATCTGTGTCTACCTCGCAGTCGCCGCGACTCGTTCATCATACGCCAATAAAACTACACGCCTGCGTCCGATGCGATACGGGCCGAATACCGAACGATATTGACCGTCAACGTATAATTACGAGCCCAGAGAAATTTTCGTAAATCTTAGATACGGACTGTTTTTAAAAAGATGTGGAGGTAACCCCAGTTTATATCGAGTACCTACATAAAGTGAAAAATTGGTCATAATATAAAAAACTCACATTTTTATAAAACAGGACTCGGCGTAACTTGTCTTGTTATGTTGTAAAATCGCATCAACTATGACGAAATACTTTGCTTACTGTTATCGTAAGCATTTTAGTTATCATAATGACTCACAATGAGTGAAGACGCTTGTAAAATTCCTACATTCCCTATTGTTTTTGTCTCTGTAACGCGGCATCGTTTTCAAGAACAAGGGTAGAATTACGATGAGTCAAAAATTTTTGGTCCCTCATTTTTTGGTCCGAATAATTACGACGGCAATCTTTATAAAAGGCTTCGCATTTTGCCATGACAAAGAATAAGAAAGTCTGTCAAAGATGTGCTTTATTATTTTTTTAGCAGCAATAGACTATCAACGGCTGTGATGACATAAGATTTTGTATCTTTATAACCAGTACCAATAATTATAATCAATGACCTTGCATATTACATCATATCACTTGATTTAAATGAAACAGAATGTCGTAATATTTTTCATAACATAATCCATTGCTACTATTCCTCAGTTACATAAAAATAGATTTTCAATATAATTGTTGTAAAAACTAACTAGCGATAGCGTATCTAGTGGTTAAGAGCCTAGCCTAGTTTCTCACTCCGGGGGTGTTGGGTTCAAATTATTGGCGTGCACCTTTTTACAAAAGTGCGTTTTTAAGTTTAAATATCACTTGCTAACGGTGAAGGAAAATATCGTGAGGAAACCTGTACATCTTAGAATTTGTAAAGATAATTAAAATCTAAGGCGTGTGAAGTCTGCCAATCCGCAATTGGCCAGGGTGGCAGACTTGTACCTTAACTTTGGTAACTTAACTCTCTCAATATGAGAGTAGACCCATATTCCAACAGTGGAATCATAAATGGGTCGATTATTATTATAATATAATTGTTGGAAAGATTTGCTCTTTATTGTTTATGGATTATATCACACTTGTAAAATTATTCTAACGTTTAAATTGATTAATTATATTATCAACACCGATTCTTCTATCGTTCTACTGTTGGAGGCAGGTCTCCTCTCAGAAATGACTACACTATAATAATGTGCCACGCTAACCGAGTTGGGACACGCGGTGTCTGGTCTGTTTTTTATCTGACTAATAATCTAAATATATTCATAATTTAGTAACAACCGAATTAAACTTGTATGATCAGTGCAGTGTGATCAGTACAATCAGATCGTGAGTAAAACATGGCGGCGGGCGTATCTTGATCACGGACCGGTGTAATTACAATTAAAGCTTATTTATTTAACAACGACACCCGACTTCCGCCGTGTAATTGTCGCTCTTAAATGACAAGTTGCGTAATGAGGGCCTTGAACCTGCCCAAACTGCATTGTTACCGCCGCCCGCCGAGCCATTGGATCCGAATAAAGCGAGGAAGCTCACGACTGAAGCACAACAATTAAGCCCAACTTACAATTATACATAGTAAAATAAAAATTATACAACAGTGACAATAAATAAACTTACACGTCTTACGTCTGGCAAGCAAAATATATGCATGTCGAAGATTATATGTATTAATAATGTACTCGTGAATCAAAGTAACATTCCCGTGAATGTTCTTTAGTGATTTAGTCTATAAGAGACAGTTTATCAATATCCTTTGCCAGCAAAGTCACATGTATACAATTACATAAAGGACCGTTACGTGTTGTTACCTATACATTATTTGTCTCTGTCCTTAAAAAATGTGAGAAAATCTTTAAAGTACATCATACATTTTGATGTCTCAAAATTAAACTTAATGTGTTATTTGTAGCGTATACAATAAATAGTGAAAAATGCTCAAATTAAATTCTATTTAATCCGCTAGCCACCTTGTTCTTGTATTCATTTGAGTAGCTCTCAGCATTTTGCTGCATAGACAATACTTCTGCGTAAAGACCACTTCTGTCAGTGCCGAAGGTGTCGACTAAAGTGTCTTGGAAGCATGTTTGAAGGTCACTGAACTGATGCAAGTATGCAATATTTTGTATTGATTATGCAAAGTGATTAATCATGTATAATGCTTAATTATTTACTGTGATCTCATGATCATTACGTTGTAAAGAGGTAATCATTACATCATTTGTAGATACTTTTTATTTCTTATTTTATTTTACTCAATACAAATTATGTCTAAATATAACATATTGGAATAATTGATATGTTGTGTAATCCACACTAATATTTATATAATATGTACTTATTTAAAAAAAAAGGTTAGCTTACAATTATATGGAAAAAATATTAATACGGGTTAAGCTGTCTTTTAATGTAATTAATTATTATTAATTATATTCTCGTTAATATTATATATTTTTAATTAAAAATTATTGTTCTGAAGTTTACGAACTGATACTAAATTGGCAACGCTTCAAAAAAAAAGAACATTAATACTTTTAAAATATGATATTTAAAAAAATATGTTATTTGAAAAAAGTGCTCTTAAATTTAATATTTGTAATAGTTATGCGCGTATAAAAATTGCAAGAGAAAAAAAATGCAGGTTCCACCGAGATTTGAACTCGGATCGCTGGATTCAGAGTCCAGAGTGCTAACCATTACACCATGGAACCGCTTGAGGATAACGCTAAAAATTCAAGCCAGACTTCACTTCTTAACATGTTAGTTTTCGATACATACTAATATTATATAATATATGTACGTCATTTTTTACGCATTATTTTTAGCCCTCCGCGGTTTAACATAAATATTTCTGAATTTCATAAGATTGACCAGAAGAATCTATATATAAATTTCAATATACAAACAACTACAACAACTTATTCGACCGAGTCAGCTACAATTAAAGTGAGGTTCACCACGCAACCCGCCGTCACCCACTTAACCCTTGTCCCGTAGACACGAGGTAATTTTACGCTCGCTTACACCATAATGGACCCGCTCCGTGATGTCTAATTAGTACTATTACACTACGTCTGCTTTGAGGCTGTTCAAAACACTTTATTATTTACGATCAAGACTTTTATCGTTCCATTGTTGAATCTGGTTCTGCTATCAGACTAAGAAGGGTTAAGGCCACAGTTTGCGACGACCTAATATTATAATTCGACCTAATGTTAAATAGAACATATATTTATGTGCCGTTATTATTATCGTCACGTGACCTCCTTCAAGGGGTAGGTAGAGAGCACCGAAAGTGTTTTTTGTTTACTACCTATCTGGTTTTCGTTTGATCCAATTAATTTAGTGTGCGCGATTGCGGTCAAGAAGGCTTACAATTTAAATAATTGGATTTACCAAACATTAGTATTTCGAATAGTAAATATAGTAACAAGTCGTTGAAGTAAACAAATCGAAATTAGCTTTACCGAGTGGCAAATTAATTGACTGACATTGTTGAGCTCAGTCAGCCATCGCTCGGCGCAACCTTGACATCGCCCATTGTTCCCACCGATGATTATCATGTACACTGTTAATTGATAATTCGCATTTATCAACTATGTATTATTATACATGCTCGGCTACATTATTTTATTATCCATCATTATCCTGTCTAGCTCTGTGCTTTTGTTGATAAGAAACAGCTTTATATTATTTATTATTATTCTTTTTTCGTCACGCCACGTCATTTATGTTGTTTTCTTTCACACGCAATTCTCGCGTCCGTGGTAGTGTTGGAGTAAGCCTCAACTCAGTAGATGACCGACCGCTCACATTCACATGTTCGAGCGTTACATATTCCACTGTCATTGTTTTATACCATAATGCTGGAATACTATCATAATTATCAGTCAGGTAGAGGAACGAACACTAAATAAAAAAGAAGAAAACACTAAAATTATATATTTCAAGCCATCTAGTTCATTAATTGTGTATTGTAATATACATCTTATTAAAAGGTATTGTATTAATCATCTATTGTGCTACAAACAACATCAGTTACGTGAAATCTTGGCCGGGACGGGCAGCCGCCCCACGGGCAATTTGCCAACAGCCCACCGTTCCACCGCGTCTCGGCACATTAGGCATTCTACAGGTAATGGCATTTTACTGATAATACAACTAGTGACCTAGATGCGGCGAAGAGAAAGCTACATTTAAGTTCACAGAACTCTCAGAACATATAGTCTAATATATTTATTTACACAAGAGAAAGTTTTTTAATGTCGACTTCGTTATTTTTTGTATACCTATTTTTATCTCTATGTCATACGTCACCTAGAATATCTTACACATTAATAAATTATATAAAGATTAATTTCCTTACAGGACAGTTGATATACATTAGGACATTTATTGAATAATCTGTGAAGTGTAATTTTTATAATAATTTTTCGTCGTTTACAAGAAAAGTCTTAAAAATATGTATTATACTGAACAGGGTCGTGTTATACCTACTCTGTTCTGCCCAATCATATAATTTTGAGATATAAAACCACAGAGCTCCCAACATTTGAAACAAAACATTAAGCAAATCATTTTTACACATAAATAAATACTCATATAATAATAACAATTAATAAATTTGCTCGTCCGCACTTCGCCTTCGTTGTAGATTAGGACTTTAACCCTTCTCAGTCCGCGAAGCGATCCGTATCCAACAGCGGAATAATACTAGGATCGATGATGACAAAAGAAACAAAAAAAAAAAAATAAGTTATAAAACTTGTAATTAGTCTTCAAAGACAAGCTTAAGTGCGTTTAATACTGCGTTGTAGCAATAATGGCGGCTAGGTAATTATTAGTACGGCTCTTTGCTACGTTTGAGTTCTATTTCAAGATGCACATAATATATGCCCTTGTGTTACGGGTGCGGAGTGGACGGCCTTGCCGATACGCTGACCTCCAAGTCTCGTTGCTCCCGAGATGTTAACTGACAAAATTCCCATACTTATAAGAAAATAGCATTCGGGGGCTTAAAGCGCTTACATCGCTAAAATTTGTGCATGTTATCTACTAGAAAGCATAATAGAATCCAGGGCTTACGCCGCTCTTTTATAATAGCAATAAGCCTACGTTTGACTGTTACATCATCGGATGGTAAGCGAGATATAGCCTAGGACGTAGCATGTAGGTATAATTAATGCCGTAATATCTGCTAGAAACCCAGTCAGCTTAAAAACTATGCTGCTTTTGACAATAATAATATTTTTAACGTCATATTTTCATTGAAATGTCAAATGATAAAGACATCGATTTTGATTAAACGATTTTCGATGTCGATTAATTTTATTATACGATTAGCATCATCATCATCATCATCATCAGCCTATAGCTGTCCACTGCTGAATATAGGCCTCCCCCAGAGGCCATGATTAGCATATTCCAATCATATAGAAACACAAGAGTTGTCTATGGTCAGTGATCGTATGTTTTAACAATGCATATGCAGTATTAAATGTTAAATAATGTGCGTAATATAAGATTAATTATTGATACATGTTATATAAAGCTTTATGTAATAAGTTTCTTTAAGTATACTTAGTCCTCGTTCAGAAAGAATAAATATTTACAAGGTAAACCGAACTTCTGAATGCGAAGACGATTTAGAAATTTTCTTACATAACCAATTTTTGTCTATTAAAATATGTAGTTTGTTGAAGCAATTACTGTGCAAGGTTTCGTTTTAGGTGTTTTTTACAGGTCATGGGTGAGCGTGCGATTATAAATACGGGAACTAATCTGTCAGTCATGGCAACCTGAGGATTGTTTTGACTATGAGTTATGTCATAAACAATGGAATACAAGATTTTTCAGGTTTTTATTTTTATTTTTCCTTCAATGGATTATGGGTTTAATTTTGTTTTAATGGGTTTCATTTATATACAGTGGAGTAGTAATATTTGCATGTGATATAAACTGTTTTCTAGACTTTTAATTATAAGGTGACGATAATGATGTAGCGATGAAAAATGCTTGTAGCCCACACGCCCACACGTTATGGCATATTGGAAGCTATATGGTAAAATAAAGCTACCGCGTGAATCTTGGATGACTGATGGATGATTGCCAGCTTTGACTAGTTTTTTGTTTCAGTACGTTACATAAACGGTTTTGGTCAATATCATTACGAACAATATACATGTCGGAGTCTTTAGAGACAGCTCAGACAGACAGGGTGCTCATTAAATCGTATCTCTGCCATTCTGGAGTTTGCCACTGCAGTAGGGTGTTAGGATAAATACTCTCCAGATCTACAATGGGGTGACATGCTAGGATAAATACCCACTGTCCTAGTGTACATTGAAGTCACATAGCTAACGACATTGTACTAAGACAAAAATTGGATTTGATTGATCCGAACTTGATGAAATTTGCAAGTGATATAACTTAATTCACAGCGGAAATCTCTGGAGAATACATACAAAGTGTTATGAGGTAATAAATTACCACGACAATTATTTAGATTTCCGCGTAAACAAATTAACGAATAACAATTGAGTACCTACTTACTCGCATTAACAATGTCTCTGCGTATTGCGTGTTAGTACAGACGTGCACTGGTGACGAGGATAGCCTTCCTTGATTATATTTAATGATCCTTATTATCTGTAACTATAGTGATGCCAGGAAGACTTTTTGTCAGGAAACCTTGAAATGAAGCAAGCATCTATGATTTATTAGAAGATATTAAAAGACAATATCTAGCAGTAGACTTTCAAAGGCTTAAGAATAGCGGGTATGACGGCCAATACCGTTAACGCCTTCATGTTGGGCAAAAATAGATGTTTTGCCGAGCTCACGTTTGTTAGTTCGAATTGATTTAATTCAGGCTACGTTAAAAATTAGGTTTGCAATTCGTTTTATCATTTTCCTAATCAAAAAATAAACAACTTAAATAATTGATATCAGATGTTAGACTGACACATTTCTCACTCTCATTTGCATATCAGTATCAATTGACCAAACAAAAAATATATCGAGTAGAATATCTCAATTATACCACGTTATAACTTTGATGTATGGGAGGTCACAGATAAAACGATCTTACATTTGAGCAAGTTAAAAAAAACCGAACGCGCAGGTGGACGATGGTTTCTGACGGATATACATACAATACATCTTTTTTATAGCGAGGTGACAAAAAAACCTTCGCTATGCGAACACCTGAACGTCTGTAATAAATAACAACAAAAACCGTGTTATACGTAAAGTGTAGAGCCTCTGAACTATATCAAGGTCATTGTCAACACATGAGTGACGACGATGTTGAAGGTTGCAATAATCTACGCGTCCGAGCTTATGTTGTCGTTGAAGTATGAATAATGTTATGCAATCTATTTACGCCACAGGTATTGAGTTAGTTTCGCCTATTTGTAAATGTGGTATAAAAATTACAAATTTTGTGTATTTTCTTATTTAATGATAATTAAAAGAAAAGATTTTGGATAATTATTACAGAATCATTATAGAGCTAATTATTTATCAATAAAATCCTCTTTGAAGCCAAGCACAGGTGCTAATTTTGAGAACTTCGCGGGAGCGTCATAAATGAAGTAGGTATATTTACCAAGGCCATATTCGCCTAAATTTATAGCTAGCAGAACATATTGCTATGACGATATTTTCTTCTTAATTCAACGTTTTAAATACTGTCTACGATTGGATTTACTTACAGTCGTTTATTAATTTAACATAATGAAAATCCGCCTGCGGGACAGACTCACGCCCAGCAGTGGGACGTAAACGGATTGGAGGCAATGACCATACAATGTTATACAATAGATACTTGACCATACAATAAGACTTTACAATATATATTTGTCCATAAATCGCCACAATTTGAATTGATTTAGACTACATTATGAATGTAACAAGCCAGTTTTTCTAAAACATACACGTATAGAAGTTTGCATTTGTATATTTGCTAACCACATCCACAATTATACTGACAGCAGTTAATCAGCACGTATATAACGGCACCTCCAGTCGAATGTCATGCTTACTTGTCACAACAGATAACAGAATGATTAAGCACTGCCTAATGGACTCATTGATTGATGTACACTCAACAAAACAAAATAAATCTTCTTTGCATCTGCCTTCCTTTTTATATTTTTGCGCGTACTTCAAATTAAAAATGTATTATTTTTTTGTTTGAGTTTGTTACATTTTTCTGTATACAAGTGTAAGAAGAAAGCTGCCTTTAATTCAGCAAAGCTTTTTATATGTAAGTACTTGAAGATTTATGTACTTTAGTGAACAGAGAAATGCAATTTCCAAGTAAAAAAAAAACCTAGTGATTACGTACACCTACAATTTAAGAATTAATTTATTATAAAATTTCAGAGACATTTATTAAGATTAAGTGACCCATAACAACTAAACAATATTTTTATTCAGTTGTATAACCGTACTCGACAACAGTTGTTTTTGGTCTATTTAACTACCTATTTGTAAATACATCGAGGCAATACAGTTGTATATTCAAATGCTACAACATAAATAATGTATGGATAGATAGAAACATCTATTAGTACCCGACAATTGTCGCTCGACAAGAATGTAGGTGCATAAAAATACGGAATGCAGCGCGAACTGCCTCTGAACGGCGCAGCCACGGCGGGAGAATGATTGCAATAATGACACGTCTGTTTCTTCGATCACATTCCTGTGTCCAGATTATGGGCACTTTTATGTTCGCACGTCGACAATACTGTAACAGTAGTCGGGCTGTCATGACGCGGTACATTTAGTTTTGTGCGATAATGGTGGTGAAGAATGTACAACGAACGCAGACTCGAGATTAAACCATCGCCCGCTAATCGTTGATACTTCTATAATGACTTTTGGTTTCTGTAAACTGATGTTTAAAAGAGAATATTGATGTAAAAATATGAAAGCATATACTTCACTGTTTTGGACACGTACAAAAAATGGAATGAACGTATTACCTATACATACGTATTATACATACAATATGAATCTTGATGGATGCTGATGCCGTGGGAGACCAAGGTTCGCTTATATTAACCAAACAGATCGGATACTACCCAATAGAAGGATCAGATGTCTCCGAAATTGACGTGCCTATAAAGGTACTTTAAAAGCAGTGACAAATGTAAAAAAAGCATGTCAAATAAAAACAAACGAAAGAGATTGGTATCGGTTCTATCTGCTTACACTTTAACGAACCTTGCATGACGATATAATAACAGTTATTATTATATCTTCTATAGGTATATGTTGTTCTATAAATACTACCTGTTTGAACTGTTAACACAAACCTTTATTCGGCTTTTGTTACCAAAGTAATTTACTGTTCAAAAGGCCCTTTCAATTAATTACGAAAGGCACATAATCTCCACAGGCTCGCGTGGAAACTGCAAATATGGAAGATAAACAAGCGTAATTAATAATCCACCTGTATCCAACATTAAAAGAGATGGGTAAAGATAAATTCTCTACCCTAGAAACACGGCTAACGAGAAATAATGAGCGGGCGGAAAGTCCTTCCAAAGATAGAGTAGATTTTCCATTTTGCTAAAATAATTAAAGTCATAAGATGTATACTATTAACAACTATTATTTTCATTACGTAATATATTTGATTTATAGAAAAT
>DWDT01000664.1:0-19407 GCA_018245595.1 Microceris scylla
GTCCACAATTCACCAGACTATAGCTACTATTCGGTCTCTATATCTACTATTCGGTCTCTTTCTGAAAGTGACTAATCGTGGAACGAAGTAATATTTCTACACTAATAAGATTAATATTTCATTGTATCATATTTGAAATACAAAAATGAAATAAAAACCTAATGATTTAATGCAAATCATAGTAAGTAGTGGAAGAATTGAATATAAAATAAACGCTATTCGTAAGGGACAGCCTCTTCGGCTTGAACATATTTAAGAATGTACCGTATAAAACGACCTTCTACTACTAATATTGTTAGACTTATAATGAAAGCATAATATCTACATCCATTTTATTTTCATTATCAGCAACTTATTATTGGAATTCGGACATATAAAATATACTAATGTAAGTTATCCTGGACAAATATGTATACTGAGACGTAACAAAATGGCAAATCTTACACATGTATGTTCATTATGAAAAATAAGACCGGTTACAACTTTGATATTCAACTTTGACATAACCCGGTAGTAATATAAATATAACTGCTCAAATAAATTGTTCCATGTACTAAAAAAATTATGATATTGCAGGTCTCTTTCCGTAGAAATTCCCAGAGTCCATCGTTCCAAGAAGCAGTTCCCGACGGGGTCGCAGTACGAGGGCACTTGGGACATGCTCGGGATGAGCGGTTACGGAACGTATACCTTTGCCAATGGTAACATCTTAATATTATAATTCCAAAGTATTTTATTATTGAGGTACTTCTCCTATTTCCTTTCATAAGCAATTACGTATATGTACTAATCTTTGTTAAGATAAGTTTTTCAAATTAACCATGCAAGATATTTCGTGGTTAGTCAGAACGCCATTATCTGTATTCAAAAGGAGATCTCCCGAAATGTAGTCTCTAAAATTTTCATACTTATATCTAATGCTACACACGATTAAAATAATTGATCATAAAACCGTTATGTGCTCGTTTCTACATATTTAGAACTCCCCGTTATTACAGAATTTCTTATACTTAATTTATCATTATTTTCAGCGTACTTTGGGTTTCTCGTAACAAATCATATATATATATATAAAATTCACTAAACACGTGGGTGTCAGCTAAATAATAAGCAAACCGCTTCCGGTCGAGTCGGATTTCTGTTTCACATTTTTCCACTTAAAACTGTTCACATATAATTGTCCTAAATCAAATTTAGCAACTGTAACTTCTATACCTTCTATAAATTGTTTATTCTACAGTTTCGCAAAGCAGTTTCTGACAGGTATCGAGTAGGCAGGCACTTGGACATTTCCACGATGAGCGATTACAATGCTTTTATATCCTATTTGTAATATATTTTTTTCGGGAGTTGTCATTCTCAAATAGAAACTGACAATTCCTTGAAGGCCACTAGCAATATGTGATGTAAGACTACGTACTTATGTAGGCTAAGGACATTAGAAGACATTTAATGTTTTTAGTACTTTCCTTTTTAATAAAAGATGACTTGTAAATCTAAATATTTATGTTCACTTATCATAAAACAGATCTACCCATCAATTTCAACACTATTAATATCAATGTAACTGTGTATCCATTTTTTCGTTCTATATACATATATATGTTTTCACGACATAAACCAGGAACTTCTCTTGCTGGATTTTGATATTGGGACTTAGGAATTCTGAAAGCAAGTTTAACTCTGCGAAATACTAGAATAGTATTTTCCAATTACTTACTCATAAAAAGGAAATTATATTATCCCGTACCCACTCCGCGCTGAGTGCACGATTTCCAAGTATTTTCCGGAAAGATATTCCATTAATTCCATCTCCTTCCGAACTAACGATTTCTGGGCTCCGCGCCAAACGTTATGCTGCATTTTGTATTTTCGGAATTGTGTGTACATTCCAAGTTACGTATAAAACGAGAATTTATTTCGATAAAAGTTGTATGATTGAGGTAATTGTTGCCATTATGATGGAAAAGGTTTTTCTTAACTTGATTACATCGTTCTGAGCTTTTGATACATTTTTCTTAAAGTCCATATTTTCTATTATAGTCCATTTTGTCTATCATGTCAAATGGATACACTTTTTGTGGAATTAGTTCTTTATTAGTATACTAAACAAGGTCAAAAAAAGGGTGTCTTTAACAGTCGAACATATAATCAACTTAAATTATATTTGAAAATGCAAAAATGTATCAGGACGATAGGTGGTGGAAATTATAAGGCCATTATTGTTTGGCAATTGAAATAGGAAGAACAAAGGTACATTTGCAAAAACCCTAGATGGGAGTTTCTACCTTGTTTACTAAGATATGTAGAATATTGAGATCTAAAATAATGACACAAAATACTGCGATCTAAAAACACTAAATTTAGTAGGTACTGGTAATATCTCTTCTTGTCTAAATTCTTTTTTAGTAGCGGCCAGAGCTTACCGAGTTTCCAGCGGCGCCACAGATTCAATATTAAACATTCCGTTTTAGTCCGACAGAATTCCTAAAGGGTACCTTATGTCATTATGAACTTATACTGAAATTACGTTGCATGTAGGAGAAAATCAATGCATAAATTAATGAATGACGGAATCAATTAATGAATGGAATCAACGAAATTATTGATATAATCAGAAATCGATATTGTAATCTGACGACTTATTAAACTTTTAAATGGATTTCGTTTCATTTTAAGTTTTATAATACAAAAACGCCATGTATCATAGTGATCCTATAAACAAAAAATTTTCTCTATTAACGTCTGTAGCTATAATTATATTGAGTAGAACACGTTAAGCTGTCTACAATATAATATGATCCCTGAGGATCGCTTTGAAACTTGAATATCGTTTAATTCTAGGTGTGATTTATGAAGGCGAATTCGACGACGGCATGTTCCATGGTAAAGGGGATTTGAAATACCCAGACGGAGCAGTACTCCACGGGAAATGGAAGAAAGGTCAACTCATTCAGAAAACGCTTATTTTCGCCGATGGTTTGGAGTATAAAGAAACCAATTGGGATTATTGCAAGCTGCCTGACAGACGGTCAGTTTTTATTGTGTTCTATTGGTATTAAAAAAGGTGCAAATATTATTAGACCTCTAAAATAAACTTCATCATTAGACCTCACTACAAACTCACTACAAACTAACTTCCCTGTATATTGTTTACGGATATCGAATTGTTTCTAAATTTTTTTACTGCTTCATGGGTCTAGCCGTTGCAAACGCGAATGCTTAACAAGTGGTGCTTAGTTCAATGCCCAGGTCAACAAAAGTATTATTGGATTTTTGTAACATGGAATTCTTAACAGTAAGGGATAAATTCTAGATTCTTGTCCGATGTATGGCAAAAGGTTCACTCTGTATTCCATGGAATGTATGGAATAACTGGTGAGAAGTTGGAGTATTGTACTCCTCTGTATTCCCTTTGGGAAAATACAGGCGTTATACTTGGTTACAGCACTTTTTAAATTTTCGAAACCCGAAAAAACAACATCAAATTGTACATACTATACTTAAAACGACTTTAATCTTTCAGGACCTATGAAAAATTGAAAACGTTACCAGTAGAATTAATTGTATCATTTTCCTTAAAAAAAGTTGTTATATTCTAATCCAGTACTATATAACTTTACAGCTGTATAGACACAATATCATAAGAGATAGTTATAATTACAACTTTCTAGGTATTTGTGTTAATAGATTCGTTTATATAGAGATGTACCTAACGGGTTACCTTTTCATAGAAAATTCCTAATCCGCCTTCTCCTTTACCATATCTGAAGCAAACAAAAGCACTACTGATAACTACAAAAACCAAAATCAATTCACGGAAGACAATACAAATAGAATAGCGTAATTATTCATGTTGAACTTTCACAAACTTCGCTTGCGTCTGCGTAATTTGAAGCTAGACTCGATTCACTAAACACCATCCAGAATATACAATGTATA
The DNA here is from genome assembly GCA_018245595.1 of Microceris scylla. Taxonomy (NCBI): domain Eukaryota; kingdom Metazoa; phylum Arthropoda; class Insecta; order Lepidoptera; family Hesperiidae; genus Microceris; species Microceris scylla. Next base: position 3,943 of record DWDT01000664.1, read on the forward strand.
TCTAAGTTTCTGTCTATTTTGAATCTGTTTGCCACTTTAGTATTCTCAGGTGAGAACACAATCTAAAATAGAGTGGAACTGGCAACGCTATCACAATAACATCAGCGACTATCTACAAGTTTAAACGTAACATCACGCCTGTAATACCCGAAGAGGTAGGTAAAGGAATGTATTACACTTCCACGTTTAACCAATTACGTTTAACTCCCACCATGGAATAGGTGGTGATCCTATTTCCATACACCGGGCACAGATCCAGACTCCGAGTCACTACTACATTTAGATAATATACTTACAAGATTTATAAAATAAACTTTACTAAAACAAAAAATGATTTAATAATTTTTAGAATAAATGACTTCTAAGAAATACAACCATTAGTAAAGTTTGTACATTTGTTTTTTATAGGATAGGGGGCAAACGAGTAATACCTATACCCGTATAGGTATATGAATAAATTACAATGAAATAAAGAGATAAATTAAGGAGTAAATGGACCTACTTGATAACATTAATATAAGTCCGCTAAATGGGATCCATTAATATCTTTGAAACGCGTAACTAGGGATGTAAATGTCGTTTTTTTTCCGCCTGAAGCAAATACCTAGCTAGATCTAACAGAGAAATTCTTTGTCCACTGTTACAAATAGACAGACATGAATTACTCTCTAGTATTCCGACACTTTTATTGTTCATACTCGTACATTTCATTCGTTTTAATCGCGCTTAGCGAATGAGCGAATAGGAATATGGAGTTTTTGATGATAATAAATAAAGAAATGGTATTATAATGTGACTGTTTAAGTACATTCGAGTTTTTTTCATCGTAAGTTTTAGAAGTAGGGTAAAGATGGTAAGGTAAATCACACCGTGTATTGGTTCAAAAGCTTTTGCCTGCCATACAAAAACGTAACGCCAAGCCTGTAATCCCCGAAGAGGTACGCAGAGAAGTGTACTGCACTGCCACGTTCACAAATCCACTGCTGGGAATTTCAAGTTAGAAAAACCCACTTTACCCAACCTAGGGAGCAAACCCAGGACCTCTCAATCGGCGGATCCGCTTGCGACCGCTCGACCAACAAGGGAATCAAAAAGAGATGTGCTTGTAAAGAAAAAAAAATTAAGTGGCAACCATAACAATGTAAATGATATATTTTTAAACCTTAGCAATTAGGAAAAAAATCGGCAAATCCTTTACATTAATAACGAAGCTTAAACGTTTTCTCAAACAATAAAATGACTTTAAAAAATCTCCTATTTTTATTAAATGTTTACTTTTTATTAGGATCGTTTATTTAGTGACCTAAAGCTTGGTTTACATTGAAATCCCAGATTTATTCAGTTTATGACTTCGAAAAGCCAACAAAAGTTTAAAATATTAGTTTATACTATCCAGGACATCATAGCTGCTTTATTGTACTTTGAAACACACACAGAAACACATGCACACAAGGACGCTCCTCGTCCTTTGCATATACACACACACATATAATTAAAGAAAGCTTGATTTGTTTTAGATAGATAAAAGATTCATAAATCAAAAGTCAATTATCTCAATTGAACGTAAATATGTATGTACATAAAATGTTTGTTTCTAGGTTTACAATAGAATACGCAAAGGGCTTGCAACCGGCTGGACGATCCTTCCTCACGGCCGAACAACCCACAAAACCCGTGCCACCTGGTTACTACGACACCGGTGACGGGCTCTACGACCCCAAGACGAAGGTTGTCTACAAGGCGGATGATCTAACAGCTATTATCAGGTAATTGTATCAATATGTTCTGTTTGTCGTTTCATATTTGGAAATACGTTTTCTTGCAACGTAAGGAGGGTTGAAGTACTCTGCCACGCTGACCATATTCGGATTGGCAGACTAAGTACGTGATCTAAATTGTAAAAATTGAGCTATTCAAGTCATACAAACAGTTATAGATTAAAAAGTTCGGTTGATGGTAAATCATTCGATTAGAGCATAACATTAATGCATTTTTATAAACAGGCATAATGTAGAAAAAAGATTGCAGGCGTACGATAACAACGATATAATTGTAAAGCAATGATTAAAAAAAACATTTTAAAAAAAGTAAGCTCCATATTCGAATTAATCAACGTTCGTTTGGTAAATTACATTTTATTGTGTCGCTGTTAATATGATGTACACGTGAACGTGGCGCGGTGGAAAACATTCCCTTAAACAACAATGGGAGAAATCTGAACGAATGTTGCTAGCCACGTGGGATTAATTAACGATCGGTCGAATCGTGTGCCAATTTCAGTGGTAATTAACTTTCTGGCGGACCGTGGCTTGTATCAACATAATACGAGAGTAACTTAAATGTACGGCTAGTTTTTTTATGATTGTTACTATGAGTTGTATTCCTCTTTTTTTATATGATAGGCTGGAATTTCGCCGCAATCTTGCCCGATGGAAAGCGCAGTTGAGTCCTGAGGTAAAGCCCGCGTGCTTAGGAAAAGTTTTGCTTTAAAGATTCCTAGATTATATGTGTCTGGAAATAGAGACGCTGGCAAAGTGTTTCACTCGTTGGCCGCCTGGATAAGATACGTGGAAGCAAACTGATTCGTTCTATTAATTATGATATCTCCTCTCATATGACTTAGGCCACATTTGAAGAGAATATTCTGTTCATAATATACATATTTATGCCAATTTTACCCATAATGTAAAATATACACAAATGGATTAAAACGTTTGGGTTTTGTACCCGAGTGCGGATAAAGTTAATAATTTACGGGATAGAGTGGGAATAAGGGACCAAGAATGTTTGTCCGATATATTTTACCCATGTATGTTATTAGGCAACCAACTCGGTACTTGATTTTACATTCTTTTTACATTCTGTTGGTGAAACGTAATTTTAACAATCTAATTTTAAGAGACACGAAATTCTTATGCTGAAATAGTTAAGCATGTACCGACGCTGACTTAAATTTACTCTTCTTAGATCCCAAGTAGAGCTTTACACTAACGTGGTCTCAAAACATTGTCAACAGAATTAAATTATTCTAATAATAGCCTGTTTATAAATACTAGACTATTTGTACAGCCACTAGCGCTTACATAGTTATTTATTCCTTAAAAATACATTCAAAACACTTATCTGGAACTTTGCAAGGTTAGGTATGTGCGTTCGCAAAACACAACAATTAAGCGTAAAAAAATAAAGCATTAACGGTTTTATTTAAATTTCGTTCTATTGTTCATAGATCACCATCCGTTCGAGAACAAAAATGGATAATCGAAAACTGTCGCACAGCGCCGGACCTACCGCTAGGGCCGCGTAGCTACCTATACGAAGAGTGGTCTGAACCTATACTGAAAGCCAGTCAGCCAGCTACCAGCAGCACCACGGTCCTTACCATGCAACCGCCGAGCGAAGAATTGGTATGCCTTTCCTATTATTCCCTCATTCTCAATAGCGAATGAAAAGTTTTGTAGGAAGGACGTCACCGAGAGGGTTTTAGTGTGGAAGAAATCCCACTTAGCCCGGAATCTCACCCAGGGCACCGGGTACCTTTTAAAGCTTTTCACCTCGTAAACAAAAGAGGATAATTTGACTTACTTAAATTTTTTATAATGCTAGTATTTGCATAAGAACAATTATAAAAAATATTATAGAAAAAACAAAATTTAAATATGTATTTGTAACATTTTTTAAAACTGCAATGAAGGTCATATACCATGTAGGTGTTAAACCGTAGGGGATAAATATACCGTTCTATTATCGCATTTCAAAATACTCTTGTGATTTTCATAGCATGAGTTGTAGCTGTTATCGGAAAGCATTTGGGACAGACGATAAATATTTATGTATTTGTCTCGACAGCAGAAGTCCGACTCTGATGCATCGACGATTAATAATTGCCCAAGAACTCCTTCTGTAAGGTGGAATCATCACCCCTAATTCGTACATTAAAAGATAAACTAATGTAACCCTTCTTATTGATATTTTATTTGATATTTTTGAATACTTTTCGTTTAAAAAATATTTGAATTTTTACCTTTATATTTTTAATAAACATTGTTCACTAAAGCTTTTGTTTTTGAAAAAAATCTCCCCATAACGTTTGATAGAACTAAACCTAGAAAGGGCAAATGTGAATATAATTTGTGAGATAAAACACTTTTCTCAATGATTACTTGTAACAATACTCTTATTATAATTATAAATACTGTGCCTACCCTTTGAAGAAATACAGGTGTGATGTTATGTATAATCACACCCACATAAAACAACAGCGCTTCCTTACAATTAAAGTGGCGTTGTATGGTGGCTTACAATGTATAAAATATAGAATGTCTTATAACAGCCCCATCAAAATTAGAGTGTACTGCCACGTACCTAGGGGAAGTTTAAAGCTATATCCACTGCGTTCCTTCCATGCAAAAGCGATTTGTGAAAAAAAAAATTGCCAAACAAAGCCTTTTATTGCCCTCGAAGCTTTCAAAAGCAGCCATTATTTGACCATAATAACCGTAATCGAATACTTTAAACACGTTCCTATAAAACACTCGTGAAAATTGTCCACTAGCGATCACCGATTCGTAAATAGACTGCACATGATATTGCTGGGTTACCTACTCTGATTAGCGGTATAAGAACATATTATGTAGTCCCAACATACAACTAAACACACACAAAACACATTAAAATTGAACAGTGTATGGCAATAAGATCACATTCTATACGACTGTGGGACGACATCGTAACTGGGGAAACGTGGTAATATAATACATTCTACCCCTACACTCTACTATCTCTGCAAGCATACGCGTGATGTTGCGTTTTCTTTTACGTATTAAAATCAAGAATGTATAAGATTTCTTCTCTTAGACAATCTTTCTAATAAACACGTCGTAAGAGAACGTAAGATGGTTAAAAGATTGGTGTATAATTTTCACTTGTTTCATAAACAGACGGAGATGGGGCCTTTTTCAAGGAAGATGTCGACGAGATGGAATGACCGACCGTTGCTACTTTATTCGGATTTTTGTCAATAAGAGTTATTTATCCCTTTGAAAGTGGGTTCAAAATCATATAACATTAACTATTTTTAATATAGGTAGTTATAATCTAGTTATTTCCTATTACTTTAAAACTCTTTACATAGTATTATAATTAATTTAATGATTTTGAATAAAGTTATTGATATTCTTTAGCTAGACATCTTTTAGTCTTTGTTTAGAATATTTTAAACGTAATTTAAAATGTTTACATAATTTCTTAACAGTAACACGAGCCCAGAATGAGAATAAATGCTACAAAAAATTAAAGTGGAAGAGATAAAAATACGTACACGCATATTTACTTAACATTTTTAATAACCGATCAACTTTCAAGGATTTAAGAATAATGTCATAAATGTCCTATGTTCATACTATATAAATGCAGCGAAATTCAATAAACCGCCCTAAACGCCTCTAGCAACCCTTTCGAGATCCGCCCATGCTCTTTACCATTCATTTTGACATATCATTTCCGGAAGTTGAAAAATCGGAAATCAAACAGAACGTCAAAACTATAAATCATGGTGTATCTGTTTTCCGTATATATATCTACAAGGTTTTGTACATAAACAAATGTAATGATTCCAGTGCCAATTGGCAATCATAGACGTGAAAATAGATTATATGATAAATAAGATGATAAATAGAATGAATTAATCACGTTCTTAATTGATGACGAATGGCGAGAAAATAATATAGCTATCTAATCGGTTAAGATGACCGAGAAACATTAGATGGTAAAAATGTTATGAAATTTATTTCCTTTTCATATAAGTATAAAATTTTGTCCTTATTGTTCTAAAAAAGTACCTATCTTTTAAATATAATTTTATATTTGCCAATATTTATGTTAAGAAATTGAATGCAATTTATATCTAAAAAACAAATATGAAAATATTACTTCAGTACACGAAATACAGGATGACGAAGGCGAAAATTACGTCCATAATTTAAGATATATTATATTATTTTTCAATGCATAAAATTGCCAAATATATTTTACACTAGTTCCTTTAAAATATGTAACTATCGTAAATACGATAATATTATGAATACTGAAACCACAATAATTATAAAACGTTATCTGAACTGTGAAAAAGACGTACCTATTTAAATGTTACCTTATACATTTTCTCCCTAAATTTCGTAACTCTTTATTGTAACATCCACAAAGCTATTTAACAAATTTTGTTATTTTCAATTTAGGAAAAACAATAATTGTAATAATAAATTATATTTCATTCTTATTATAAACCGACAAGGTAAAAATCTATGTAATAGACTAGTGTTAGTTCACATATTTTAATATAATTTTATAAACACATAACCGGGGAAAAATCAATATGCTACTACAACACTGCCAGTCTTTTTTGCAGTGTTATGAACTGAAAAAAACAGCATGGACGTCGTGGCAATGGACGTCGATCTGTACATAAGAAATAATCTATAAAATATATACATAAACTATAATCACAAATAAAATTGGATACTTCCTTAATTTTAGCAAATATAGTGCCATTATTAAAAATTGATGGTATTTCAGTGAAAAATAACTATATAACAGGTTATACTACATATATGTGCTCATTGTAATCGTCGCCGGGTATTGAAAACCGTGAAAGTGATTATAATGGTATAAAAATGAAGTGCCACTACGAAGTATTGTGCGTAGCACGAGATGCAGGCTCTTCGGAGATCAAAAAGGCCTACCGACGTCTTGCATTACAGTGGCACCCTGACAAAAACATGGACAATCTGCAGGAGGCAAAAGAACAATTCTTGCTGGTTCAGAACGCCTACGAAGTGCTATCTGACCCCCAAGAGAGAGCTTGGTAAGCTTTCTCCTCGTTTTTTAATTACCAAAGATTACTACTTATTGAATAATATTATTTGGACGTGATTAATATTCATTGCACAACCTTGTTCAGAAATACACTTTCCACAACATGTTAAAAATACGTGCGATTGTCAAATTTTATTTATTATTTATGGCAAAATTCTCTACAATTAGCCTTCTTTAATTAAGGGTTCATATTGTTAATAAATTATCGATTTTGTATACTATAACAGCATCTCTACCATTTTTATGTTAATTTTCGTATATTTCTTTCGGAATTAAGTAGTATCTTTGAAAATTTTTATAAAAACTTCTGTATACTACATAAGTAAGACTAACTTAGAGATTTGAAGAAGTAATCACTTTTGGTTGAGACCAGGCTATTATTACCTGCTCACATGCCAAAAATAATCTGTGCTTCTGTCGATTCTCACTGTAAATCAATTCTAGTAAAGATTTAAAGGAAGAAATTGATTTCTTTTGCTTAGGTATTTAGTCTAAGAGAAATGTCGCTGAACACTAACTCACCACAAGTAAACTTATATATAATAGTAATCTGGCACATCATTTTATGTGGTAGTCTTTCATTAGCAAACTCTTGGTTTTCCAATAAATAGCTCTGCATGACATAACTACCGGTTGCCTGTTTGCAGCCTTCTACTTGTAGACCACGTACAGCTTCATTATCATCATCCTATTTAAGTCCACTGCTAGACCGAAGCTTTATCGAAAGGGTTTTTGCCTGTAATCACCAAACTGGGTGTGTGTGTGCTGAAGATCATAGAGCACAGCTTCTGGTATCACCTACATTGCCACCTCTCCGTAGAGAGAGCATTTGGGCATGTCTAAGCGGGCCGTACTATACTATAATCTGTCTGTGTTCTTACAACTTTGATATATCATTACGAATATATCAACATTTTGCCAATGAATAATTCCCATGTAGGTATCAAGAGTTCCAAGCTCCATCTTAATAATCGAAGCCCATTTCAACAACCTGGTATACAAAGGCTGAAGTGCTGGCTAATCTCAATATCATCAGCCTACCTAGGCACTAAATGCTGAAACTTCAGACAGAGATAACATAAGCAGTCCGAGAAGCTATGTTTTGCTATTCTCCACCTACAAACACAGGGTGGTGATGTTGCATAAAAAGTTCCCTAAATTCAGCAGTAGACCAAACAGACCGATGATCAGTATTGTTGCTAATTACTAAATGATAATTTCCAGGTATGATAATCATCGAGAGCAACTCCTTAGAGGAGCTGGCAGTACCTACAATGATGACTCTCTTGACGTGTACCCCTATTTTAGTCCGTCCTGTTACATGGGGCATGGTGATGACCCACAAGGCTTCTACGGAGTTTACAATGAGGTGCATATATATTTTTTGTTGAAAACATGTTTGGTTGAAAAATGTATATGTTTTTCTATTGAAGGTACACTTTATGAGGTCTTTCCCTTAGTATGTCTGAAATCTTATCATAGTATCTAATATTAGGTTCAGTGAAGATCCTGGAATCCTTTTCGCACAGGGAAAGGTGATTTTAGTAGTTTTGCAAATCTGATATAACCCGGTATCTATTCCAGAATATAAGATTCTAGTCTCAAAAAAGGACTTCCTCATTTATATCTGGCATTTAACACTCACTTCAAAAATTTGTGTAATTGAAATGCTACTGATTATATTTTAGATATGCTCTACATTTAAATGAAAATGCAGCTATAAGTATTCAGATAAAGCGTAACTGATATTATCAACCCACTCATAGTTTCCCTAATTCACACACCACTCCTCTCAAATAATGAGAGCAAATACATGTTTCTTAAAATCATACTACAGAAATAGCAACTGGCTAATATAATCAGACAAAAAGTGGAGTGGAGACCCAAGAGTGTCAAAACATGACATAAACTGTATTGTAGGAGTTAATCATATAAGCTAAACAATGTTAATTGGTCATTGCATATTGATGATTTCCTATCTCTAAAGTCAATGTTTATCTGATACTGTCCTGAAAAGTGTGGATGCTGCCACTAACTTTTGTGTAAGGAGAAAAGTCAAAATTATACAGTTCAACTTTAAAAACGCTTAAAGATTTATTAGAAAAAAATGTACCGTAATTTTTTGTGATATGTTATTCTTTCAGTCTGTGTGTAGATATTTTATTATATAAAATATATAAAAAGGTACCTAACAAACACAAATTTCAACATATAGGTCGGCAACTGAACATATTGCCTTATTAAAAACAGTTATGCAATCCTTGACTGTTAAATATCTAACATCAGACATCCACTTGACCACATCTCCAATATTATTCATAAAAACTCTTAATTTATTTTACAGGTATTCTCTAAGCTTATTGCAGAAGAGGTGGATTTCCTAGATGACCCAACAGATGTGGATAAGATTCCCAAATTTGGCAACTCTACAACACCCTATGAAGATGTTCATGAGTTCTATGCTTACTGGATGTCTTTCTCTACTAATAAAAGTGTGTTTTTGTAATGATATAATTAAAATTATACATTTGCTATCTTAATGGTATGGTATAGTATGGTTATAGGACATTTAGTTCTGTGAAAAAAACAATGTCTAATAGACCAGAATTGCCATTTAAGAATACAGAATTCTTCGCTTAAAGCATGGCAATTTTATATGTAGGTATCATTTGTCTTTGAGATACACCTAAAATAAAATGATCAACAATTTATTTTCCATAGTCATGACCCCAGTTCATGTCACTGTGTAGTCATAATAGCATATTGTTGTTTTATTTTACTATTCAATATTTCGTGAGTGTTTAAACACGTGATTATAAATGTACCGGCTTAACTCACGTGTTTTTTTTCGGGATGGCCATCCCGAAGAAACCCATGTGAGGTCAGCCGGTCCATTTATAATCACTTGTTGTTTTATATTCTTTATGTACAATACAATAAACATAATATTTAAAGTAATTTATGTAGGTAATATGTCAAGCATAGTTCTTTGGGCCAAAAAAAAATTTAAATCAATAGAATTTAAATTGTATTGTAATGCACCTCATAATTTCCTTTTTTGTTTTATTAATTGTTAACTATGATTAGATATCATATTGAATTACATAATTACAGGTTATGTGTGGTTAGACCAATATGAAATATCGCAAGGCGATAACCGCAGGGTTGTAAAAATAATGGAGAAAGAAAATAACAAAAAAAGACAAAAAGCACGCAAGGAGAGAAATGAAGAAATTAGAAGACTTGTCAGCTTTGTTCGCAGGAAGGACAAAAGAGTTATAGAGCACACTAAACTGTTGCAAGAGAAGGCAGAGGAAAACAAAAGAAAGGCAATTATATATATCAAAATGTACTTAATTTATTCTTATAGTCCATATAAAATTTACATAATAATAATGTGACATTGTTTTAGGCGGAACAAGTCAGGAGGGAAAGAATTTTGCAGAGACAAAAAGAGATAGAAGAAGCTAAGAAAAAACAAGGAGAAACTTCTTTTATGCAAAGTGATGTCTACCAGAAGAAGCTAAGTGAGATTGAATCTCTGCTGGCAGAAGAGTTTGGCATATCATCTGATGATGACACAATTAGTGAGGGAGGAATGGAAAGCAGTAATGAAGAGAGTTCCAAGACTGAAGAAGTAATTTTTTCTTTAAATTTTTATACAGATCTACATTATATCAATAGAAACTCACATATTCATTTCAGATAAAAGTAGTATGGTTAAGAGGAAACATTATTCACTAATTGTTATCTCCCTTATTTTTGTCATTATTTTAGCATGGTCATATGTCATAATTCAATTTCAGGCTAGTGAAAATTCCAAAGCTACAAAATCATCCAGTAAAAGTAAACCAGGCATGAAAAATCTTTATTGTTCAGCTTGTAATAAACTATTCAAAAATGTAAATTCATTTGAGAATCATGAAAATAGTAAGAAACATAAAGAAAATGTAGCCAATATGACATTAGATGAAGACCTAGATGTTTTGGATGATGATGATGATGAAGAGGAAGATAATGCTGAAGAACAGCCTGATGCTTCAAAGCAAAATGAACCAGAGGTACCTAAAGTAAATGGAACAGATGATGATAAGGAACATGTAGGCAATTCGACATCAGATATTGAAGACAATGATGTCAGAGAGACATTAAGTGATGATTCTGACAAAATTCAAGTTAGTAATTATTATAACATTTTAAAGTTCCTTTCAGAGTTTCTTCTTAACTCTTAACAATTTCTGAAAATATTTCCAATTTCTACAGGTGTGGTTTAGATGTGTCAACAACATTTATCAAAATATATTCGTTTTCTGTTTATTTGTATTTCATCAGTTGTTTATCTCTTCTTCACACCTTTAGTTTTCTATCATTGACATTGCAGAAGTACTGACTTATTTTAATAAGATTAAATGAAAAGTGACATGTAAAATTTTGGAATTTTTTTTAGGCATTACCAAAGAGTCATAAGAAGAAGAAGAACAAGAAGAAATCTTTCATCCCAATGCCTGAGAGTGAAGGCAATGACAGCCATGATGAAATGAGTTTTAATGAAATAGAGGGACCATCACGTAGCAGGAAGGCAAAGAAATTTAATATGCTCAAAAGTCAGATACAAGCCAAAAAAGAAGCTAACCTTAAAAAGGGTTCTCAGTCACAAACTTCGACTGAGAATTTGTATGAAGTGTCTAGCACTACTCCTACGGATGATCCTTTAGGAGATGCAGTTTTGCCCCGAGATAGGCCAGCTTTACCCAAGATGCAAAGGAATATAAAACCAAAGAAGGTTCTTGAAAGGAAGCCAGTTAGACCTAAAGCTAGCGAGACAGAGGATTCTAGCGCAGCTCCTAACCTCAAATGTGCTGTTTGCCAGACAGACTTCCCATCGAAAAATAAATTATTTGAACATCTAAAAAAGACTGGACACTCTGTGCCTATTCCTCAAACTAGCTTCACACATACTCAAAAGAAAGGTAAAAGAGCAAATAGGTAAACATGCATTGAATTTAGATAGGATGAAGTATTCATTGAAAATCAATATGATTTTCTTCTAATATTATTAAGATGTAAAGTGACTTTATCAAGTGTTTATTATTTTAAATTATGATCACTGATTAATTAAATATATGCCTAAAATAATGCTGCCATTTTATTGAATACTGCTAAAAAAGACTACTCTACTTACTAAAAAAGATAATAAAAGACTTTATGGAACAGAGCTGTATATTTAAAGTACTTGTTCACACATTATGTCACATATAGATCATAACGTCATGTCAAAGGATATGTCTATTTACTGGTACAAGTATAAGTATATACCAAATTTTAAATTACATTCTGTTGTTATCCATTCAGGCCACTGCATTAATTTACAATAACATCATAAGTTCATCATATCAGAATATAAATATATAGAATCTGGCACAAATGTGTATCAATTTCAAATAGTGTACTGCTATTATCCTCTTAGGATTAAATAAATTAAATATTAACTTCCAACTTACTATGCTTACAAAGTAGTAGTACCGCTGGGCTCTGATCTTAAATCAAGCCTTCCCACAACATCGAACTTAACACAGGATGATTTATAAGGTATCAAGTTTGCTTCACTATAGTAAGTGTATACACATATTAGCTAAGAACATAACATGTGTAATTTATTTAACAGATTGGAGATAGATGCAATTATTATGAAAGTGAACATATTGTAGACTAAAAACAAAAAATATTTCTATGCACACTGAGCTTTTGAATGTTAAATTGAGACCTTTTTTCAACTAATTAATTAACCTAAAATAATCACATTACAACTAGGAGTATTACATATTAATGCTTGGGAGTCAATAACGGTAATCCATTTCAATTAACAAATTTGTAATGTGAGTTTGAGTAATTTGTTACAATTAACACATTATTCAAACTCTGGAATATCTGCAAAGCTATAACCTGGGTACTCTTTGTAAGCATAGAGAGCTATTCTTATATGGTAGGCTCCTGGAAGGAACATAATGGCACCTAAAACTATCATAGGCCACAATCGGTCAGAGTACTTGGTATCTATATGGCCAGTCACTATTAAGCTGCCTACTATGAGAAGAGAAGTGCCGACGACGAAAAGAAATGCAGCTAGACTGATCGCCTTCCAAGGTATCTTCGGCGGTGGGCCTTCGAATTGAGCATCGGAGAATCCACTGTCGTCATTCGGCACTGATATATAACCGTCGTGCATCCGTCTCAACCTGAACCTTGACATATTCTGAAATTTATATGAATATTCTATTTGGAATGAAATAAAACCCCATAGACATTATGGAAATAAATTATCATTAACAGTAGACATTTAAATGTAAAAGTAAATTTCCAAAACTTACAAAATAAATCGGATAAGATCTCGAATAAACAATTAGATCTTATTTTACGGAATATCTAAGAATTCATAATATCGATCAACTGATAAGGGTATAGTGTCAATGTCAATGCGAATGTCAAATTGTCAATGTCCCTTTTTTTAGAAGCGACCAAAACAGAAAAATATTTTACGGTTGAATGGTACTGCAAAAAAATAAAAACTATTATTGTTATGTTTTCTGCACTATCTATAATGTCTTTTATTCTTTCTTTCTGTCTTTCATTAAAATTCAATTACATTCCATCTTAAATTCATACATTACGTCCTAAATTAGATTACATTCCCTTATGTGATAAATTACATTTTTTTATATTATTTTTCTTGGTTTTTTGGATGAGTTAAATCTTAAAGCATAATATAAATAACATATAACGATAAGATAAATACTGTATAATGTTATAAATATAAATTGTTCAATTTTCGGATTATACTAGCTCGTGTTATATTACCTGATTTACGAAACGAAAAGTTTTCACTGGTCTCAAAATGGAGACGATATCCACCCTATCCACCTGTCAAAATATCATATTTTATTTATTCTGGCTTTATTACTCTGTTAAGGTTACCTACTAGGATTTTTTTATATTTACTTATAAACTTACAAAAAGGTTTTGTCTACCTATGACTTTAGAATGGCTACCATTTCTAAAAAAATATACACATTATATTTATATATGTTAACGTCTGTCGATCTATTCCTTCCGATTAATTCACTCATACTATACAGATTTTAAAGTGATGTTTGCGAAAAAGTTAATTTCTAGCCGAAGCGAAGTATCCCCATATTTTTTTTACATCGGGTCTGTTTCAAAAGCAGGTTAGAAGAAATAATAATAAATGTATTTTTGAAGTGAGTTTTTAAGCAGTATTTAATGTAATATTAAATCGTATTCCAAAAAGATTTTATTAGTGACCTCGCCAATAAAAACATTTTACCCGTAAAAAATTCTAAGTTTTTTTAAAACGTAGCTTTACAATACATATCTCACAAACCCGACACATTACACAGACAACAGCGAAATTCTAATATGTCGTATATTGAAATGGACGGCTATCCTTCATGTAAATTGGCTACGTCGAAGAACTTAGAACTCATAGTATTATTGTTTAAAAGTTACACATTCCAAAAGTCTCTAGACGAGTATATCAAAAGGAGGAAGAAAACATCGTAAGACGTAACATCACACCTATGATCCTACAAAGGGGACAGCAGAGAAGCTTAGTACACCCCCACGTTTTACGTCCCATAGAATAGGTGGTGAGATTATTGCCATATACCGGGCACAAAAAAAAACTCGAAGCCACTACTAGAAATTTCTACTAGGAAAATTAAGTTAAATTTCTATTTTAGAAAATCCAAGTAGGAAAATTCAATAGTACCCGACCCGGGATCGAACCCAATAGCTTTATTAGTAATCGCGCTTACCACCGCTCAACCAAAGAGTCAGTCATAAGCTTATTATTTTATTTATAATGATTAAATATTTCAAATAGTACCCACAATAATAATTTTGTGCTGCAAAATATATTAATAAGATATCCTCACAGCAAGATAAGAAATTCTTTGTCTGCTATTTATTAAATATTAGCGTTCCAAATATAGGTAGGTAGAGACTTGCATTAATCGTAGCGATAATGAATTGTCAGAAATCGCTTCATCTATCTTATTTCTTAATTATCTGTTTTCAGCTGTCTTTAGATATTTTCCCTCACAACTTACATAACATGTAGATATATCATACAAGGAAACAATAAAGTATAGGTAATTTCATAATTCAGGTACATCTATATACCTTATTATTCTTTACCCGTTGCGGCCCTGAAGCGATCGTCTTTTGTATAATACATATCTTATTCAGAACAGGAACTTCCAGCTTTTCACTTCAAGTAATGTGATTTATTACCAAACCTACCTACCTCCTAAACATAACCTACGTAACCGGAAATAATACATTTTGGATTATCCACAGTAACAAATTCAGTATAAATTAAAAAATAAAAGCCAAAAGAGATGTTAAAAATTATTATCTAATTGAAAAATTTTCCTTCCCATAATATTCAATATAATTTTAATATCAATTGGATAATTATTATAGAACCTATATATTATATGTATCTATATAGTCAATTAATCCTCTCCTAACACAATCAACTACGGAAGTTGCAGCTATATACATAGTTCTGAA